>KZ072244.1:31417-47003 GCA_002091845.1 Anopheles cracens
TGCCCGACCAGCTGCATTTGTCAAACAGATCTTCACCTGACGCGAAGGTCACTCGCGGTACAGGCTGTACGCCACGCCACACGCGTCCTATGCCATGGATCACCGAATTCGACAATGGGTACATGCGTTGCGGTTTAGATTTCAACAGCGTCGGTCGCCCCATGTACACATGGCTCCAAACAAATCGGACTGTTCGATTGTTATGCTCGGGCGACGGGAGTGTTGGTGCTGCGTGAAGACGATAAGCTGTGCGCATGTATTTGCCCAACGAAACGCCGCGGGAATGCGCTCTGAGGCCACTTAAGAGCCCGAAGGAAAGTATTTGGAAATGTGTGTTGTTTTGTGTTTCGCGCTTGGGTGTGTGTGTGTTATGCTATTGACAGCCATGCAAATGTTGCAACTCGCTTGGCTATTTTCTATCAAACACGAAATGCATCTCGCACGGCAGGGCTAGAAATTCATTATAGATCTTCCGTCACGGCCCTCCCTCGCGCAAGGGCTCGTGATCGGGCATGGACACGGTTCGGGAAAAATTAGTTTCCCTCTAAAACTTCGCTCCGAAGGTTGTTTCACTTATTACCATGAGATATGTTGGGCTGCGGGATCTTCTACGACCAGCCGAAACGTGATGCGTTTCGAACAACACAACCGAGGCCGAAGAAGGTTGCCAAAGTCGCATCACAGCATCGCAGGGCTAGTCGGTCAGTTTGAGCAATGAGCGTGTAGCGTCAACTTGTTAGCAGCTGTTATCGAATCGCTTCCACCGTGTGCATGCAACCGTAAGCCACGGAACTGTGCCAAGCTGTCGGGCGGTTGGTGGGGGTGCGAAAGCTTCGATTGGGAGAATCGTGGGCCACACTAGAACTGCTTTTTTCCTGAGGACTTTACTTAACGGTGATTGTAATGAAGCACCCGAAAAAGCAGCTCGATGTCAAGTGCACGACTCGGACGACAATGCAAAGCACAAACGAGCGAAAGGGACACACATTTTTTTTTAATAACCGTTTGACCTCTTTCTCGTGCCCGACCAGCTGCATTTGTCAAACAGATCTTCACCTGACGCGAAGGTCACTCGCGGTACAGGCTGTACGCCACGCCACACGCGTCCTATGCCATGGATCACCGAATTCGACAATGGGTACATGCGTTGCGGTTTAGATTTCAACAGCGTCGGTCGCCCCATGTACACATGGCTCCAAACAAATCGGACTGTTCGATTGTTATGCTCGGGCGACGGGAGTGTTGGTGCTGCGTGAAGACGATAAGCTGTGCGCATGTATTTGCCCAACGAAACGCCGCGGGAATGCGCTCTGAGGCCACTTAAGAGCCCGAAGGAAAGTATTTGGAAATGTGTGTTGTTTTGTGTTTCGCGCTTGGGTGTGTGTGTGGCCTCTGGGTCCGCGATACTTACCGAGCACATCCTGCTGTGGTACCCATCGCTCCATCCGTATGTTGGTCGTCCCGTTCAGGTCCAGGTCGGCATCGTGCTTCCACAGGACGTCATACTTGAGCGACTTGAACACCGCCAGGAAGAGGTTTAGGTTGCGCTGGTTCAACGAGTCGCTGCGAATGAGCGTCCCGAGACTGAAGTACACCACCCCGTGCACGGAGCGGTCCAGGTACGCCTGCAGATCCGCCGGAAGCGCCTTCGGAGGCTCGATGTGCATGAACCCGAGCTGGATGGAGTTCGGCACGATGGGACGCACGTACCCGAGGCTTGGCTCCGCGTTCACCATCAAGAAGTCGACCCGTCGCATCAAATCCCACGACCGGGTCATGTTGCTGCCGAAGTTCTGCTCGATCATACGATCGAACACGGCAAAGTCCGTCGGCAGGATGTGGAACTGGATCAGCAGGTTCGAGATGACGGCCTCCACGCGTTGGAAGAAGTTGAGATCGTGCGTGAACTTGTGGTTCATTTCGGGATGCGCGACCACGTTCATCACGTTGCCGATCGCCTCGTGGCACATTCCCATCGAGTCGATCGAGCTGATCCCGATCATCGGCGCCTGGAACAGCTCCGCGAACGCGTACATCGGCGTGAACTGGTAGTACTCCACGATCACCACATCGAAGTGCGCGTCCCGGCTGTGGATCAGCTCCTGCACGTCCGGGTGCGCCAGTTGCGCCTCCAGGAACAACCTCGTCACCTTGCGCAGCTGCACCGCGATCTGGTAGAAGTTCATGTTGCGCTGCTTCATGTCCACCACATCCAGATGCTCCTGGACGATTCGGTACGCGTAGCTCCAATCGATCACCGTCACGTTCGGATGATCCGTCGCGAACGGATCCGTCGTCATGATCGTCAGTTCGTGGCCCCGCGCGATCAGTCCCTTCATGAACGCCCGATACACTATCTGATGACTGCGCGCCGGTGACGGAAAGATGGCCAACACCCTAGCCCCATCGGTTAGGGTAGGCATCTGCACCGCGAGCACGGCCAACAGTAACACCCCGGCTGCCAACCCGGTCACACCCTTCACGTTCCACCACATGCTGCACACACACACACACACACGCACTCGCTTCGTCCTTAATGCCGAGGAACTCTTTTCGCACCGTTTCCTCACACAAAGGACACACTTTGGTTGGGTTTGTTTTTGTTTTGTGTTGCTATTTCCACAATTTTCAATTTATTATCAACATCGGACTTCACCTTCCATTCCGCATTTCGCGCGCCACCTCTCCTAACACACACCTGCACCGTTACAATCGTCGCTCGACTAAAAGATGCGTCTAGCGATCGTGTTGATTTTATACGTCCAACCGACGGAAGCTGCCGTCCGTGTGTCACGCCGCGGCGGTGCGATGTGTTGCAGAGCCCTCCCGAAACGAGCGTTTATCGCACGACTAACGGTGGTAGTGTAGCAGTAGTAGACGAGAAAACGCGCGCGCTCGCTCGCACCACCATGTGTACCGAAGAGAGCGAGAGAGACTTCAACGCGTGGAGCAGCCGGGAACGTGCATTGCAATCTTTCTTTCACTCGTCCTTGAGTGAAGATTTGTTTTGTTCATTGTTGCCTTTTCCATTTCATTTTCCAAACAAACATCTAGTGAACTGTGTCATCTGCACGATGAACTTCGGCAAGGTCACCGGATAGATCGACAGCCCACGTGCCGATCAGCCACTCCCTTTCCGATCATCGTCAATGGTTGGGGACAACATTTGTTTTTGATTAAAACCCAGCTTAACCCCGGTCGAAGAGTGATTGATCACCCGCAATATGGTCGGTGCGGCACAACAACTGCCAACGAAGTGGCGTGGGACATCTCAATCATTATGCGGATTCGATTGACACTATCAATCCGCGTCGATAATGGAAAAAGCACATTGCATCAGATCGATAACCTGGCTGTTAGGTAGTTGAAACTTATTGACCAGGAATGAGATTACAAACGATCTCTCTCTCTCTCTCTCTCTCTTTGGTTGACACAAAGTCTTTAAAAACCTCGTAACTACACAGTGTAATATATTTACTTTACCGTCTGATTCTTGTGCCGCGCGCGTTTGTGTTTGTGCAAAACGGCCGAGGTTTAATTGATACGTTGGTCGCTTTGCGGTTTGAAAACCCGGATTGTTTGTCGATTCTTTTAGCAACTGCTTCCCGCCCGGGAATCATGAAAGGTAACAAGTTAAATAATGAGACTGCTCTAACAGTCCGGAGTTCTGAAGATGATCCCGACCATGGACAACAACACGTACAAGATACGACATTTACTAATTGGAGTTGAGATAGATAGAGGAGGTTCCAATGAGAAAAGCAAATGCCAATATTATATTTTCTGTTTGTGGTAAACGAGAGAGCAAGAGCAATAAATGATATCATCGCAATGCTTTTTGCTCATTCAGTGAGAGACTTATCTAGCGTGCGTTATATTTGTTCATTACTATTTCAATAATTTAGTGAGAAGAATTCCAATCGTTCATCTTCATTGTCATCGTCGTTAATAGATTATTGATAATAAAACAATATCTTACATCTTCGTTCGTTAAGTCATTGAACACATTGGAAAATACATCTATCCATCGTTTATACTACATGGTGCATGAGTTCACTAACCATTTTTGAAAATTGCTTCGAAATTATATACGATGGTATCCACTAATCGAATTGTAAAACTGCTTATCTAACTGATTATGAAATTTTAGATAACCTTAGACCAATTCATATCATAGCATTCTAATATATGCCGAAGAAGTAATTTGGGTCAACTTGAATTAGTGAAAATTTGTGTGAAAGAAGAATATCATATTTTTAATTCAGTTTCCCGAAAATATACCAATATGCTATAAATACCATTACATTTAATTTCTTAAAGCGTGAATTGTTTTTTTTTTCAATCCCAACTACTTTTTTCTAAAGAATCAGTCGGTCAACCCTGCCCTCACAACAACGCCTGCACGTATGCAAGCCGCAACGCATCACTTCTTCTCCTGCTCGATTTGTTTTGTTCGTTGCTTCGCTCGAGCATGCAAGAAACAACTTCCTACCCATTTCTGCTTAGGCGTGCTTTCGGTACACCACGGAAACACCATCGACCGCCCACCTTCCCCTCATTCCGGAGCTGTTCGGGCGTACAAATTAATTACCGGTGGCCGGGAAGGCTCACTCACAGCGATAATCATCGCCCAAACCCCGGCGGGTATTTGCAAAACCACCGAAGCCCCGGGCACGAGAAAGGCACGAACCCGGGAACGCAGATGCTACTTGCCGCCTCCGTGCTGGGCTCAGCTGGCAGAAGGAATGGTGCGATATCTTGTTTTGTGTTTTGCAAACCCGATGCACTCTCCACCTCAAGGTTGCATCGGGAAGACGTTTCCGGATGAGAGCCGAAACCTAACGAGGGAGAAAAGTAGATTGCCCGTAGGATAAGCTCAGAAAGGTCGAAATGAAAGTATCAAATATCAGCACACAAACATCGAATTGAAGTAGAATTAACTACCACACCAGGAACGTGAACACACACACTTGAACGAAGTGCAGCGGCTCACATCTAGCGCAAATCTTCCGCTGATTGCGATCGCTCTGTTCCAAAGTTGCCATCGATCGCGGCTACTCCAGCCGTTTAATCCTACCTACCAGCAGAGCGCAGTTGTTCTAGCGGCAGGCAGGTGTTTCCGATTCCTTGCTCTCGTTCGTTCGTTCACTTAAGGTAACGAACAAATGCAAACAACTGCGACGAAAGCAAAAAATCGGATCCATTCAAAACATACCGGCCATATTTGTCAGATGATGACGATGTTTACGGTTCGTGAATGAAACTGGACACCTTTTTCCTAACCTCGTCGCAGGCACGCAGCTGGTGGGCCGTTGTAGGGCTTCGGAAAAAGCCATACTCTCCACGGTGAGGTTTCCCGGGGCCCGCCACCATTCGCTTCCTTCCTTTGGGGTATTTGTTTATTTCCATGTTAAGCGCTTATGTGGGACGTTTCGCTTGTTTCTCTTCCATTTTAGCTCTCCCTCTTCTTTTGGGCTTCTAGCTGTGTGTTTGTGGTGGAGGAGAGATAATGTGCACGCGTTATGTTTTTCTCCGGTTGTTGCTGCAAATTTTGTAAATATGGATAATGCCCTAGGAATTGTGCCTGTGCGTTGAGGCGTTTTAGAACTCGACGTCGGCGGGGTTTTGTTCCAGCGGGCTTAAGGTGGGTAATTACAGCGTGAGCGTAAGGTGTGTAGCATTGATTTGCTACGAAATCGATCGCAGGTACAGTTGTATCGGTGGGTAACGAGGAGGACGCTCTGGTGCGCACATTATGAATGGATTCGGTCGTAATTAGGTAAACCGCTTAGTAGGCTTATTGCTTACGGCGTACCGCGGATGAAGGGTGAGCGAAAATGTTACTTAAAGTGTAAAGAAACACCTTTCAACTTGGTGTTTTCGTTCTTCATGCCAAAAGAAACATAATTTCTTTAAAATGTTCCAATAAACTTGAAATGTTGGCTCATATTCCTTCACATTGAGGGTAAATATTTTGTTCAAAAACATTGATTTGTTACAAATAATGGTTAAAAAGCGACTTTGTTGGTCGCCATTTTCCCAAGGCAATATCTACATATGAAGATCATTTAAAATTTTGACTCGAACATCAATTCCACCCTGTAAAAAGAATGGAATCGTTGAACTTTAAGCGTAGCTACTTCAATTACTCAATCACAATCAATTACAATTACTTGTTTTGTTGGATTGTATGATGTCATCACAGTCATGCAATTGACATGACCTACCTATTCACTATCGTTTAATTCTTACCATATTATTAAAATTAAATTAAATTAAAAGTGCACCTTATGACGAATAATATAAAATTAGTATTGCTAAGCCTTGTCTGTCTGGTTAGGTAACTTTGAATTGTTATCATGTTAAACGCTCTTGTAACAAACCAAATCGGGCACTAATTACACATTGCAATTATTCATTCTTTTATCAAATTACATCACGGACCGCCGAACGGACCAAACGCCCGTAAGTTGACGATTTTATTGCATTAACCGGGACGACGAAATTCGGTTCACGCTTCACCGGTTGGCGTGGGACCGGAGACACCCCGTCTCGTAATCGTTCATGATGTATCACCCAAATTGCTTTTTGCATTCAGATGCCGAGCGTCCCCTTCCGGCGGACCAGGTGTCGCTGGGGCAGGCAGATGGGCTTTCGGAGCGAGGTAGTTTGTCATGCGATTGCTTTTACTCTCATTAGCTATCATTATCTTGGGCAGGGGAGAGAACGACAGCGCGGGATGTGCGAATGATAGATTGTAAATACTAATTAAATAAATCATTCGTCTTAATCCATCTTTCGGTGCCCCGCGCTGCATCTTTTCTTTTCGGTTCCAGCTTAGCCCATCATCGTTCACATCGCCGCATCAAATGCTAAGGAAATAATATCCCGAGATAGGGGAGGGAATCGCCCGCGAGCGGTGCGGAAAAAAGGGTTCCACTGAAATCGGACCGGAGGTTGAAAAGCCCCAGACCCGGCCCGGTAGAAGAAGTGCTCGAAAGCATAATTCTGTTTCCGGCTTCCGTAACGCGAGCCAGTTCCACCGCTCGGGCGCCCAAAAAATCCTCCCAATTCCGATGCCTCTCCAATCAGCGCTTTCCTCTTGCCTCAGCCACTCTTTTCTCCACCCGCCCCACTCTTTCGACACCCACCCACCCAAGGTGATGAAAAGGTCAAACCAAATTGGCGGATGTACGTGTACCGCACATACTCGGCCGCGGCTCCCAAAAGCGCTGGAAACTGGAGCTGATCTGGAGCGCGTTCCCGGCCGGACCGCCTGCACAAGTGCCCACTCGCCGCGCCGGGTGTTTTTAGGAGGTACCTCCCAACCGGAGCCTCCTAATTAAAGCGCACCGGATGTAATTGAATTTAATTTGGGCGCGTCTGGGTCCGATCCGTGGCTTTGTCGGCTTGCCCCCGGCCTGGGACTGTCGGGGCATATTCCACGCAGACACTCACGCACACCCCGAAAGCTTCGGCCGCAACATGCTAATTGAATGTTCGAATGCGTGGGTTTTTTTATTTTTCCTCCCACAAGAGCGCGTAGCCCTTACGGTGAAGCTGGACAGCGATAATTGAATGTTCGAATGCGTGGGTTTTTTTATTTTTCCTCCCACAAGAGCGCGTAGCCCTTACGGTGAAGCTGGACAGCGCTGACGCTAGGCTAGGTAAAATCATTATTGACACGCTGCGGTGCAACTCTCTGGCAGCTGGTTTTTGTCTGTTTGCTACGGATTAGAGTATCCCGGTGAGATAAGTCAGTCAGATAAATATAAAAACCCCAAACGCGCGCCCGGGTCAGGTCGCTATCAATCAAAGGAACAGGCTGGCGTGATGCGTGACGTCAAGCTCGATACGCGGTCCATCAATTATCGGCGGCATATCATGTCCTGTGACACACCGGGAGCCTGAAAACAAAGGCCAGCTAGGAACACTTTTGTAGGTAAACTAAAAAATGCTTCCTAATTGCGAGGTTATGCGCCGGTTGGCGGATGAATCTTTGATCATCGAGCAGGCACGCAATCAGTGACGTGCAAAACGTTCGTCAAAAGGGGCGAATTTGATGCGGCGTCTATCGGGTAACAACGTGCGTTTTGTTTTGTTGAAGTCATGAGATGTCGATTCAATACTGTTGTGTCGTCGTAGTTGTCTAATGGAGGTGGTACCACCGAAAAAGGGAATGATTTTGACAGCTTTTTCCTGCCAAAACGTGCTACACCTGCGAAGCTACATGCTTTTGATATCCAATTCTCTTCTGCTATTATATATTTTTCGCAGAAATTAGTACACTGGTCAACACACATAAGACTAAGATGTTATAAAACATTATTCTAATTGGTTTTAATTTTATAATAGAAAGAGTATAACATTGCAATACTCTCAAACAGCATTGAACAGCAGCTCAAGCAGCATTTCTTGTATAAACTTTGTGCGCGTTACATGCACCAAGTCTCCAAAATAATAGTAACTGACCGTTCGTTATGTCTTAGAAGCCATCATAAATATGATGGAAAGCGACATAATTGCAGCTTAAGTTGAGAAATAAAACTGCATGAATTAATTATGTCTTCACCTGGTGCTTCCGGCGAGCTGCACTTGCATCCGGTAGGAATATTTATTCCAATCTTGAACCCCTTTCCTTCTCCTTTATTAGTCTTTGAAAATTTGCTCCAGGGTCAGCATTGTGGCCTGAAACGCCAGAAGCAGAGCAATAATTCTCGACCACTCGATCCAAACCCCGAAAGCCCCAAAATGCAACCGACGGGACGACGGATTTTATGCACAGATTTGCTGCTGCGCTAGAGAGACGCGAAACGGACGCATTTGACGAAGAAGAAGGCAGCAGGGAGGGGTGGGGGGAACACAAACACTCACAAAACAAAACCTCCTTCTTCTGTTCGCTCTCGCTGGAAGAGGCTATAATAAAATAACTACATGGTATTGTTTTCCTTTGCACGCTCTTCGCTCTTCCCTGCATTGTGTGCGACGCAGTTTTTATTCCCAATTTCCAAGGTAAAGCTGATGACTAATCCGCGTTCCGAACAAAACGCGTTCGTCCTCCATTGTGCCAAGCTGCTTCTTCTTCGCCACCATCACTTCCGATCGATCTGCAGAGCCACAGGCCCGGCCATGCGTAAGCTGAATCCGATCGAACCCCGAACCAGAACGGATAAGGAAATTGAAGCACCCTGTTCTTCGCATCAAGCTGGTCCTTTTCAGAGGCCTGACCTGGCCCAGACAAAAGCAGAATCTTTGGGAACGTTTGCTTTTCCCTCTTACGGCGTCGTTTTGTGGCCGCAAAAGAAATGTTTTATTATTATTTTATTAATCTCACGTTTCCTCCTGCTGACATGACTTATTTTTCTGTTGGGCTTCGAAACAGCTCAGGGTTCGGATTACTGTTTTGTGTTCATTTTGACACTGTGACGATCCGGGGATCATTACGGGGTCTGAAAGATGCTGTAAAAATATTGTTATACACTAAAATAAAAACACACATTTTTATTTTAGTTTATTGAAACAAAATTGAAAAACATTAAAATAAGATTAAATTACAAACACTGAAACAGCGTTCTTCAATATAGTTGAACCCTGGAAGACTATTATTAGCCATCATTTCCTCTAGTTTATACTTGATTTCGGTGAAAAATTCTCCAAATTAACTTCAAGTATCATTCTCTTGCTCTGTTGAATTTGATTGAATTGATTAAATTTCGTGTGGCTTTCGTGTGGCTACCGCTACCTTAACGCTGCATGCTAACAGCCTTAACATCCGCTCCCTGCATTCACGGTACAGGCGTTGACAACTTCGTCGAGCGGCTCACCTCGCCTATTTCACCGAACGGTTCCGTTTCGAGGGGAAGAAAATCAGTTCCACCAGCGAAGAATAAAACCTGGAGAGGAAGCTCGCTTCCTACCCGATCTAATGGATGGGAAATTGATGTCTTTTCGGTGACGCAACGATTAGAGATGATTTATTTACAAAGCTTGAAGCGCAACTAGCACTCTGTGCGCGCTCGGTGGAGACGATTCTACCGTTGTTGTACCGTTGCTGCGGCGGCGTTGTTGTTCTAGAGCCGTTTACCACCCCGGGAGACCGGAAATGAAAACCCCGTTTATGAGCGTCCGGAGCATGGACAGTCTGTGAGGTGCTGGGAGGGAAGCACAATTGTTCGTAATTACGTTACGAAGATCGTTTCGAATCGATAAACGCTCGAGCGAACCGGGAAGCCGGCTTCAAACGTGTCTTAAAAAAAGGTAAATCGGGAAAGAAAATCAAATGCATGCAACACCTGGACCGTTCCTTCTGCTACTGCTATGGACAGGGTAGCTCGGGAGGAGGAGGTTTCGTAATGGTAATTATGCTTACGCTGCTGCGCTTTGCAGCGGACGGTGAAGGAAGGCAAAGAGCGTAGCGTGAAGGGATAAATCAGTGCAGATTGTAATGACAAGATTGGGAGGAAGTTATAGCGAGCGAAGGTTGATGCGATCTAGCGAGAATGGAGAAAGATTTCCAGAAGTCTTGTAGATATTGATTGATATTTTTTGATTAAGGGATTTGATGCGATGCCGTTCGCTCAAGCGTTTTCATTTCTCGCAAGCTTTCCACTCCGCGCTGAAAGCATTTTGGGTTAAATTAAATTAAATATTCCACCCATTTATCGGCACAACCCAAATAAACCGAGCAAACTAACAGCCCAGAAACAGTGTGGCCCGTTCCCTGTTTTCCTTTCCGGAGAAGAAAAGCGCTGCATCAAATTTCCCGCCTCGCACAGCGTTCCAGTGGAGGAACGCCACGAACTCCAAACCGCACCTAACAGTCAATGAACCATTTCGAAATAATCATCTGTCCCACCGGAAGCCGGCACCGGCAGCGTGCGGTGGCTTGTCTGTTTGCTTAAGACCCGGGACGCGCGATGCGCTCTAGTAATCCGCCACAAAAGACGACGACGCTGCGACGGCCATATGCCAATCTGTAAATCTGCTCAGATCAGCCAGAAGGGAAGCCACCACCGTACGCGAGACAACGTAGACGGCTACGTGTACGATATGTGCATTAGTAATATTGCACTTATTAACGTTTCGTTTCACAGAGGGACGCTTCTTCGTCGCTGCCAGGTTTGTTGCGATTTTTCACCCTGACTTGTGTGTGCGGGTGTATGTCATGTACCGGGAGTGCATCGGTACGTGCCGAGTTTAACAGAGCGTTGTAGACGACCAAAACGACGATGAAGACGTGGAGCGGGAGTGTGACCCGCCGAGCGGCGGGAACTAGAGTGAATCATATCGCAGGAAAAGCGGTGAAGCGAATGTTCCATGCTTTCGGCGATGCTTTATGCTGCTACGCTTGAGGACGACTCCACTAAACGGTGTTGTATGTAAAGCTGAGCTGGCAGGGTGTAGGAAAACCGGTAGGCAAACCACTCCGCTCCGTCTTGTCTGGCTTTGAACTCAACAATCGAAGAAAGGCCTCGGTGCTGTTCGTGTGTCGCATGCAGAAAACACAATACAACTCCTGCCGCGCATTGTTTTCACAAAGCGTCTCCGAGCGTCGCGTACTGCAATGATTTAAACGCACAACAACGACATTCCCGCTAGAAGTGGAAGCAATTATGCGTCACACAAAGCAACACGAAACGGCGCATTTGCTTCCCCTGCCAAACGGTGCGCGATCGTGTCGGGCAAAAGGCGTGATTAAATCGATCCGCCCCAGCGGTCAATGTCATCTGCGTGCTCCCGCGGACCGGTTTGCAGAGGGTCCAGAAGCCGATTAGTTTCGACTTCGATTCTAATTACTCTTGCCTCGCTTGCTCGAGGAAGTCACTGAGCAGCTCGGAAGCACCTGGTTCTAACAGGGAAACCGGGGAAGAAAAAAACTCCCATCTCCTTCTGCATCCCAACCACCAAAGCGGATGACGAAACGAAGCAAAAGTCAACCGTCCGTTTTGTATTAAATAAAGTTAAATTCAGCGGTGGTGTGTTTGCGTGTGTAACCAATACCGCTCGATTACGTGCGGCCATAACTAAAAACCTGCCGAAAGAAGACGAGACCCCCGGGAGCGGTATCGGGCGATATTAACGGAACGAATCGCACCCGAACCCCCCCGGGCCGGAAGTGGTTGTGTTTTGTTGCTTTTCTGCTGTGCCTTCTTCTTCTGCTCCCGAAACTAGTCCGGGGCCCGCCTTTGAGATGGTGAGAAAATTATGACCACTTCGGTACACACATTCAGGCGCGGACCGGCTTTTGGGAGCAATATTTGAAGAAAAGGGGCAAAAGCACAGGAAAGCAATATTTCAGCGATTTACCCGAGAAGCGAAACGGGGTTCACGGTTATGGGTCAACTCCCGGGAGCTTCGAAGCGTTTGGGTGTGTAAAAGTCGAAGAAGTCGAAAGAGTAAACATAGTTCGTGGGACATGCAAGTGATAAGTTCAACAAGATGGGTGACTCTAGAGAGATTTCATGAAGAATATTTAAGCACAAAGTCAGTAAGTGAATAGTGAGCGACATGTGAGAAGACTAGTTTCATAGTGAGCGGAAGCTTTCATAGTGAGTTGATAATAAGTGAGAAAACAAAATGGGTGAGATGATGATAGTGAGAGATGAGAAGCAGGTGCTTTGATGTCATAGCAACGAATTCAACAAACTAATAATATAAGTAGTTGAAATCAAATATTACTTCAGGCATATACATATATTTTCTTCGGTTTATCGAAAAAAACTGAAATAAATCTGCTTCTATTATTTTATTAAAATTGTAAAGAAATGAGAAGCTTCTATTATTTATGTTTCTGATTGACTATGATCTGATCTCTGGTTCTTAATGAATTAGAAAAAAACACAGAAAATCAGCTTTACGTAAGTGGCACCGTCTTAGTTTGTGTTTTGTTTCGTTCATCGTCCAATTGCTTTCAATTAATCTCTTCCGAAATCCATCAATCAGCATAAAAGCCTAGCGTCCCACCGCGCTACGCTCGAGAGTGAACAACAATTACCACCTCTCCGGTGAAGCAACCACTTCCGGTTGCTGTCGGGCGAGATCGCTGAGAAAAGTTTTTCCTACCGCGCTTCGCTTCTTTGCTTCTTTTTTCCTGCATCTCCATCTCCACCTCCAGCTGACCACAGAATGGGAAAGCGACGACGGTGCTGGAGAGTTTCATGTTTCACGTTGCTTTTGGGCACTGGTTTTGTTAGGTGGCCGTTGCCTTCATTACCGTGTTGCGTTAACACATTCAGCGTTCGCTTTTCCCACCCACACGGCCACTCCACGTCAGCCGTCAGGTGGTACCTGCCAACGAAACTCCACTCCGGTTCAAAAGTTTATCCACTCCCGTCAAGTCATCTCTCTCTCTATCTCTCTCTCCCTCTCTCTCTCTCTGTTCTGGCATTGCTTATTTATTAACCCGTAGTAGGCTTAACGTTTTTTTGTGTGTGTTGTTCGGGGAGGAAGTAGTCTCTAACCCAAACAATCGCTTCCGTATCGGGCACTTGATAGTGAAAGTTGTTCATAACTAGGTTTGTTATTAGAGCTTAAGGGATAGGTTGATAAAAGTTGCTTTCAGATTAAATCATTCTATTTTTTGCACTTTTTCTTAGGTTTGTGTTCATCCTTATCCAAGTTTTTCAGTTAAATTAGCACGTTGATTGATTGAGCGTCCCAAACGCTCTACACCTTCAAAAAATTATCTGATTTTCCTAAAACATACAACTCAGAACAGATTTTTGTTTGTAATAGAATTGTTCATAACCTCGCTCTCAAATATTCTCATAAAAAAGCCAGTCATTTTCCACCCGCCACACTAACGGGTGGCCATCTCACCAGTCCCATCACACCACGGTCGCAATTGTTATTAAGGTTGAAGTGTTTCTTGGTTCATAAAAATCTTCCAAACGAGTGTACTTTGCGTAAAATATGTACTCTCTCAGCCGACCACTGAACCGTGAAACGAACCCGCCCGCTCGCACGCTGGACAAACACAGCGAGACACGGAGACAATTTCCTTAACCCAGTCCGACCCCACCCAGAGTCGCGCCAGCCACCCTAGACGTGACCTTCTCTCCTCCCGGTGACTTCTCACGCGTCCCGACCTCGTCACGGTGCTCGGTGGTGCCCGGGCGGCAGACAAGCCACGCCGGCACGCTCGAACGGAAGACGCTCGTAAATAGCATTATGTCTAATTTAATAAACGTTCATTTCAGGTGTCGACGTGTGACACGGCACCTGCCCGACTCGTCCTCCCGGGTTGCTCACCGCCGTCACCACGAGTGACGCAAAAGACCTGCGGTCGTTGGTCGGTGGTCTAATTTTTCAAGCACTATGCCACCAACAACCGCACGCTAAATCTTAAGGAAGTGAGTTTGGCTTTGTTTGTGTGCGTGAGTGGGTAGTGGGAATTTAACTTGAAGGAAGCATACGGGGCGCGAACTTAGTATTACATACTGCAAAGGTCTTTTTAGTAAGATTCCATCATTGCATGTTGAAAGGATGGAGGAAGAAGGCTGTGTCCTAGAGTTCTTGTTATATTTGGCTGTGAATACTAGCGTTAAAAATACATTTGAAACAAATATTTAACAGTTTGCTTCAAGTACGTCGATAAACATTGAACTGACTAATATTGAGGATGATTTCTTCACCGACTTTTTCTTTATGAAGTGTTGAATTAAGGACCTGACTAAACAGTCATATGACCCAGAAGTCTACAAGATAAACTTCTTATTATAATTTTTGATGTTTACAGTTGTTTGAAATGAACTAACAAAGACGAACATAAACGTAACCTCAAATAAATGGATATACTTAGTGTCCATTTTGTCGAAAACGTTGAAAAATGCTCTCAAATATTGTCACATGATTTTGCATTACAATTTTCATTGCTGCCCGAAATCAACCACAACGATCCTTTGACTTTTCTCATCGCGGTTTGGTCGAGTTGAATCCGCTGAGGCTCACGTTTTCACACGCCCGAGCTTGTACGCATAATCCAGCTTCCTGTTTCAAAGTCAAAAGACCAAAACACCGCACCTAGCAGACCCGTTCGCCACCCGAAACGACAGTCGAGCAAGTGCATATAAGTATGCCGAAAAAAAGAACAACAACCAAATATAACCGCAGTGAGCACAATATTGTGTTACATGCAATGGCGGAGGGAAACCACATCCAACATGACAACTCGGTGCAGCTCGTAGGTTCGAGCCATATTTCGAATAGAAATTGTATTCTTCTCCACTCCAAGAAGGCACCCGGGCGGGCGGAGGACAAGAAGTAGCTCTAAGAATTCCAACCGGAAGTAAAAACGCTAGCGCATCCCACTGGGTTGGAGCCACTGTGCAAACAGACACACAAACGAGACGCTCTCTGCGGAATGCAGATATAAATTCGAGCTGTTCGGCATAAATTAAAAGCCTTTTAGTGTCGTTGCAAGTGGTTGGTGTGCGCTTTTAGGGTTCTGCTGGAGCCGTTGTTGCCTAGCAACCGGGTTGCTCAATTCTACCCTGATTTCAATCCTTCCCAACCCAGCGAGGAAGCGAAAGTGGGCGATAGCACGCTGAAGTGGTGGTGCGATATTAGAGCCAAGGTATTTGGATTG
>KZ072244.1:47013-76071 GCA_002091845.1 Anopheles cracens
AACGGATGCACGTTGCGGAAGTAACGAATGCATGCATGCGGAGGCACCCGCAACCGCCTGCATCTTAGCAGCGTTTTGTGATGATTTTTAGCTTCCCGAATGGCAAAACCGCCCCGACTTAGGAGCGCAAAACAACCCGAAGATCGCTCGCTGCCGACCCGGGAGAACCGAGTGAACTGATTAAATCTCGGCAGCACCGCAAAATGTTGCTAAATCAACAACATGCGCTCCTGCTGGAATTACACCGAAGCTTCACCTGTTTTAGTGAAGAAGCTGCTTGTGTGTATGTGTGCGTTTGATGCATATTTAATAAGCAACAGCACAAGCGGGAGTAGGGTTTTACGATTTAACTTTCTCCATTTCTCTGTTGGCGAGACCCGGTAATCTGATGCTTTATTGGCATATGCTTTTAAAAGTGAATTACTACTGCAACGCGCAATCACGGCACCGATGGAGGGTGTATGTGTGTTTTGTGCACCCTAGAGACAAAGCCGCACCCGCACGTTTACCGGGATTCAATATTCACAAACGTACGTATTATTACGAATTCCATTACTGCCAACCAAGGCGGGTCGAATAATTAAAAGTGGATCTGTTGCTCTGCCACTGACTCTGACCTGGCCAGCCGGAAGGTAGAGCCGGCGAGATGCGAAAGCCGCCACGTTCCGACAGGACTGGTGCCAATTATTTCGAGCTTAGTATCGAAACCGATCACTTCGGGGTGAGAATGCGTGCTGGGCGTGTAAGACGAAAGCGAAACGCTTTTCCGCGATAAGCCTGCGAGACTGTCTCGACACGGCTCGGTGCTTCCTGCCGGTTCTGCCGGTCTTGGCAGGCTCAGCCAGGCACGTGTTCTTGCGCTTGTGTGGGGTATTAACGCATTGAATGATTTATTAATATCGCATTAAAGGGACATCAATAACGTACATGCGTCAATTCGATCTGTAACGCGCGATCGGATTCGTTTGGATGGATTGGAATCTTGTAAATACCGACGAGCGTGTTGTTTTATCGTCTCAAAGTCTTCAGAATGATTTGAAGAAAGGTTCGATGTGAAGAAACACTGATTGTTGATATTTTTATTCATGTTATTTGAAGCAAGTTGGCTGCCATTAGCTTCAGAAGTTTAAAGGTTGCCTCAACGTATCGATGAAATATGTTGTCAAACTTAACCCCTGAACCGGAGCCAGTTTGAAATATTTACTTAACTTGCAAAGATACTATTTGGAAGGCAATCATAAACCTTTTCTAATACAAGTTTTCATACTTTTGGGAAATGTTAGCAAGGCATTTGAAGCTATTTTAGTTTTCTCCAGATGGAATACTTTTATGATAAAAAAGAAAATAAAGTGTCAGTGTTGAGTTTATACAGTGTTTGTCGTGCGGATTGCATACTTTTTCGTCGATTAGTCAAACTTAGGTAAAAAAATGCAACGTGCATTGCAACATCTCTTTAGAATCATTTTTTAATTATGGACAAAGTGGTATGATAAACCTTTAGTCGCAAAATATATCATTTGCTGTTGTGCAAACTGGGTTAATTCGAATTCCTGATTAAACACCGTCTCATTCCTTCATTTTGAAAGCATTTTTTATTCTTTTCATACCCCAATTTGCATATTTAACGTAATTTACGTTGATCAGTGTAGGAACAATTTAATGCTCCTGCTCTAGGGTGCTCCTTTTCAACTCATTCCCAGAAATAAAACCAGATTAAGCTCATTTCCAATTGCGCTTCCACGGCACGGTAAAGCACCGCATTAAAGCTCCGCGAACAAAGCTCCAGATGCAGCGTTTAATTTGTAACAATAATTTTAATCCCAACTTTATGCGCGTCCGCTTTTACTACCGACGTGCGCCTCGGACAGTCCACGCCGCGACGCGACTGAAGCGAAGTTTTTCGTTCTTTTTGCACCGAAAACACACACACACGCTCGCGCAGGTGCATGCACGCGCGGATCGCATAAATTTCTTCCCACTTATCCGCCCGAACAAAAGGTTCCAGGTTTCCACTAACCTCCGCCCAGCCCGTCCACGATTGAATAAATATGAATGAAACGAATAAATGAAGTGCGCTGAAGACGACGGCGAACTCGTGTCCCTACAAAAAGGGCTCGGAAGGGCGGCGCGCGGAACTTCCTGGGCCCTGGGCGGCTGGATCGTCCCAATTTGACCAGCCATTATTGCCACCACCACCAGTGCAAGCTCTTTCGAAGCTTCGCTCCATCCCTGCATCCTCTCAGCTTGAAGCCGTTTTCGCTTTTTTTTTGCTTCTCCTCCATTCGGAGGCCATAATTGGGCACCCTCGCACCCTGCTACCAGCTGCCCCGCTAATGTTGATGATCTTAATAACTGAGCCGATCATTATTTGTTTCACCGGAGCCGGCTAATTGACCCGAAAAAGACACCGAGCAGTTAGCGAACGGGTCGATGTCGGAGAAGTTTTCGGGAAGAATAGTAACAGCAGCAGCAGCACCGCCAAGATGGGGAAGAAAATGGAGCATAAATCACGGCCTCTGCGTGGCTCGTCTTTATGGAGATGGAGATTCGGTTAATAAAAACGGCCTGACGCCGGTGCGGCGGTTCGTCGCGGGTTTCATGTAACCGAAAACTACATCCGGTGGTGCGGACGGACGGTGCGCTAAAATGGCCACTGCACATCAGCCAAGTTCGTTCACCTGTAAGTTTCATTACTTCACGCTACACCCTATTAGCGGTCGTTTATTAGCGTGGGTAAATAGTAGTTGTGATTTAGGTGTCTTCTTGGGTCTTTCTCGTTTTCTCCCGTTCGTGACTTACGGGAGGAACGTTATGGGAAACTTTCCTTCAATAAGAGTTCAAGAAATATGGTTCGGTTTATTTTGACGGTGCAAATAAAAGTCTTGAAAAACAATCATTAAATTAGAAAACCCCATTTTATTTGGAAGTAAAAACAAGTAGCTTTCCTTTCACAGGTCGATGGTTTATGGCAGCTTTACATGACATAAAAGTTGTTAAAAATTGGCCTTATTTTATATAAAATAAAGAAAAATTATTCAATTTGGTTTCAACTATGGAAAACAAACGTCGCACCCTCATGGGCCTTGTTTTAAACGCTAGATGGCATTGTTGTCCATTTGCTAGATACTATTGTTAATCAGGCGCCAATATCAATCGTTTCATGACATACTATGTTTCTGACATTTGCGTGTAAGACGTGTATTACAGCTGTCAGAATATGAGTAATTTCGTTCTCGTGAAGAACTTGATGAATATATAGGCTTATAAAAGGATTTTAGAGCATTCGTATAGCCCGCTAAGACATCTTCTTACCTCCGCAAGCTTGTTGATCATCCTCTTGTCGTGTGTACACTAATCACTCTCTTCTTAATCTCCCCCGAAATGGCTCCTCAGGGTCGTATCCCTCGAGTATCTCATCGTTTTGTCGTTTGTTTCATGCAGCAATTGCTTACACTACGGAAAGTTTTGTCCATGACTCAGCACCACAAATCCATTCTGCATTGCGTTCTCCCCCAAATATCCGCCAGTGTCTCTGTCTCGTTCTCTTGTAATGGATTTATTACACGCCATGTGAACATCACCCGTGAAAATCACCCCTCGAGAATACCATTAGCAATAGTGAAGGTGCATCTCATCCCCGCTTGCGTGAAGGGGGCCGTAAAAACGCAACTAAAGACACACCCAAGGAGACCATCGTCAATTTTGATGTAAAAAACAGATTGATATGTGCAAAGATATCATCAAAGACGATTTCGCTACAAGTGAGCGACAAAGAAAGAGAGAGAGAGAGAATAATGCGCGACCGTACATTTATTGCACACTCACACTCATATCGGAGGCATAATTTTGGCCCAATCCCATCCCCATCATAAGCGTAATAGCAGCCGGACGGAACAACCCGACATAACAGCGGAGGCAGCATAAGGTTGGCTCGTCCCTTCACGCCAGCGTCAACGACTTCAAAGATAAATTGCTCCGAATTGCTGCTAGACGCAGCACTTTTTCCCTTCGAGCTGCCCTCGAGTTCGTTGCACGCTCGTACACATACAAACACACACACACGCACACCAATCCCATCCCCATCATAAGCGTAATAGCAGCCGGACGGAACAACCCGACATAACAGCGGAGGCAGCATAAGGTTGGCTCGTCCCTTCACGCCAGCGTCAACGACTTCAAAGATAAATTGCTCCGAATTGCTGCTAGACGCAGCACTTTTTCCCTTCGAGCTGCCCTCGAGTTCGTTGCACGCTCGTACACACATAAACACACACACGCACATACATCCGCAGCAGCATCCCGTCACGCTGAGCTGAAATTGACTCATAAAAATTGGAATATAGCAGCACGCTGCCATCCGTTCTCCCTCGAGCGAACATAAAATCTCCGTGTGTCCGCGACTTCCGCCTGGCAGCAGGTACGGCTGGAAAGAATGGCCACAGCACAACGCACCCCTAAGAGATGCCGGGGGTTCGGCCCTACGTACGGTTTTGCCTAAATCTTCGTCTCAATTTGACTCAATTAAGACCCTTCTGGCCAAAAATTTCAACCGCTTCTGCTACTGGAGAGGACGGCGTCGTCGTCGTCGAGGGACGACTGCGCCGACTCCCGGAACGATCCTGCCCCGGCTCTGATTTGTCCTGCTCGCGGTGTGTTAAACACGGTGCTGGCCCCTGTTTTTCGGCACACTCGTTTTTCAATAGAACGTTCAACGCGAACGTTTTGTTGCCCAGGACTGCAAGGGATAAGTGTTATGTGTAATAGTAAAAAATCGAACAAAAAACACAAGAACAAACATGAAAAGAAACTCCAATTGAAAAACATCCACGAACTCGAACAAAAGTATGGATAAAAGAAACGTGAAAATAATGTAAAGACAACCAACAGAGCGTTCCCGCCGAAGCAACACCGAAAATTGTCGCAAAAGCTGCAAAAAATCACACAGGAAAAGGTAAAGCGGACGAGCGAAATGAGCTAAGCTAATCGAACACGAACAAACGATGAAACCGAGAACGAAAGCAGAATAGGAAAAGGAAATCGATAAGCGAATGAAACGAAAACAGCGAAGCACCGAACGAAAGCAAAACAAAACAAAGCAACAGCAAAAAAAACACATCATAATAAACGAGAGGAACGCGAGGAACACAAAAGCACAAACCGAGATGACAGAGGAGATGACAAAATGCGCGTGTACGAGTTCGATGAATGAAAAAAAAACAAGCCCCCGGTGGGAAGGAAGCGAAATCCATTTATTTCAGAACTCATTTCGATTCTTCTCACTTCACGGGGTCTTCCGTCTTTTTTGTGTATTTTTTCTCAATTTTGTTCGTCGCTTCCTTCATTTCCTTTTCGTGCAGAATATCTGTCCGAACGAAATTTGCCTCCAAAACGCTACAACAGCAGCTTTAAAGGTGGCCCGGTCCGGGCCTTCTGTGCCCATTTTGGTGCTCGTCCGGTCGAAAGGCTTCTCCCTTTCCGTCTGGGTTGCCCGTAGCAACGGGGCAGCTGGCAGCGCTTTAAGGAGGTGAAATTCCTCCGAAAAGGAAACCTTTGCCGTGGCGGCAGCGGTGGCGGTGGTGCGCACGGTGGTACGTGAGCCCGAGTCGTGAAATACGTGTTTCCGTTTTCCAAACCCCGGGAGCGCTGGTGACGACGGTGGTCTATCTTCCAGCTGCGTCGTCCAGACGTGTCTTGTTGTGTCTTGAAAGGTACTTTTGGGGTAGGACGTACATTCCTTCCGACGCCACCGCGGGAAGCTTTAAAGCTGTGGATCATAATCGAGTAGGCTTCGGTTCAGGCTACCGAAACATACGCGGTACGGTTGTACGCTTTTTTTATGACGCTTCTGGGAGAAAAAGAAAACAAAATCGCCCAAAACCCAGCCGACGGGCGTTTGGTCGGTGGTTGGGGAAACTGTGTCCCATAATTTTGTTGCCATTTTTTTTATTCTTCCGTTGAGTACAACCTCGATCCGGTGAACAGTCAAACGCTCGAGGAATCGTGACGGCGGAGGGAGACGTGAGGGATGAGACGCATTCTTCGTCCTGGTCTAAAACGAACAGGCCCGTTGGTCTAATACTGGCAGGCGGCAGATGCGCATGATCCGTGCTTCCGTGCCAGTTCCGAACGTTTGCCGAGTAGGGACGACAGCTGGTTCTGAGTCACCCTGTGCTGGCCGGAGCGTGAGCAAAGAGGAACGATGAAACATGAGAGAATGAGAGGAATCTGTTTGCTCACTGTTTTGTGCAGAGCATTGCTCACCGTTGTGAGATGCTGTGAGTGTTTTGTGAGAGGAGCTAGCAGATTGATTTTCTCGCGTTGATTGTTTTTGTTTTCTCGTTTGTTTCATTGCCCAATATTTTGTATCAATTTAAAACAATTAAGTCCTATAATTAGGATAGGATTAACACATTTAATACATTGTTAAGACTACATTTAAATGTTAATATCAAACATAGCTCAGCAAATTTAAGCTAGGAAAATAAAATCGAAAATTTCCTACCGACGAAGACTATAAACAAAGATAAACTGCTAGTGGCATAAATATCACTCACAATATCAATCATATGACACCTATATAACAGCAATTTTTATCAAAATCGTAGTTTTTTCTTGTGCATAAACGTTACTCTACAAAAAAAAGTTTACTTGACTATTTCGAAATCGTTTTTATTTTGTCGATATTTATTTTATTTTTGATAACATTTATTTATTGATTACAAACATTTCTAGCAGCTTTTAAGCTGATAAATCTATATTTTTCTTAATATGAGCAGATTCAGATTACTTTTAAGTAATATTTGTGTATTATTCTATAGTTCATAATCAATTGTTTAGTTAGTTTAGTTCAGTTCATTGTTTAGTTAGCTTGTCTCTTATTCTGTTTTATTTTATCTTCTCTTCTCTTTTTATATCGTTTTGCACTTTTAGTTTTAGTTAGTCTTTGATTTCATGGGTCTAAAATGTGTTCTTCTATGTGCTTGAATCTCAATTTGTCCACCCATGCAACAATGTGTTTTCTCACCATCATATGCTGCGTTGTGAGCAGAGCATAAACATCAGCATCATGCTCCGTTCAGCATCGCGAGAGCATGCTGTACACTCTCTCCGTTCTTCTCTCGCTATGCTACCCTCAAGAGAAATCATTTGGCTCTCCCTCGCTCTTGGGCTGTATGCGGCGGCCGCGAACCGTACCAAACAGCATAGGCAAAACAAAAGAGAGAGAAAAAAAAGCGAACCCACCGACGATCGATGGCAGCCACCGTTTCGAGAGCAAGCAGCGGCGGTCTTGCCGTTCCGTTCCAAAAAACCGACCGCACCGTGCCACCGAAGACCGAAGAGAAGATTTTCCACCAGTTCAGTTAAAATCTGTTTACGGTACGCAGCGGACGTGCGGCGTGTACGTTGCCCATCTCACGTGACCGACGCGACACCGACCTCGCGCGCCCTCTTTCTGGAAAAGCCACAGCAGCCGAGCGTTCTTGGACCCGCGTGCGAAACGCGTATGCACAGGGCGAAACATCCCCACCCACCCCCATCCCATCGGGAGCGTGTGTGTGTACGTGTGTGAACCTTCCGTCTCCACCTGGCCAGTGCGCCACGTTGTCCTGTGGGATGCCAACCTGACCTTCCCACACCTGCAACGGGGAACGGAAGCAGCGGTGGAGTTCAGTGAGGAAAATCCGGTGGTGAAAATATAGATGCAAAAAAAAGGCACGGTGAAAATAGGCCATGATTGTAGCGTGATTAGAAGGGAAAGCCGCCGCCTGGAGTGAAAATGTGCAGCAGTGGAAATTGTCGTGCGATTGCGAAACATGGCACGTGAAAACTGTGCGTGTGCGTGAAGGAAAAATCAATCGAGCTCACCCTTTTCGCCACGGTCAATCACGGTGCGCACTGTTAGCGTGTGTTTGTGCATGTGTGTGTGTACGTGGGACGTGTGGAGTGTGTGTGCCAGTGGGGGTGGGTTGTAAATCATTTCGCCCGCTAGCGAAAACACGAGGAAAATTCCCCCGAGGTGAGGAGGCACAGAAGCAGAAAAAAAAACCAAAATTCTCGCCTTCACCAGCAAGAAGCGTCTTCGGTTCGGGTTTCCTCCCTGCGACTGGTGTGTACGTGTGTGCTTTCCCGTAGTGTATGCTCCGATGATGTTGTGTGCCTCGAAGATAATGGTGCGTACGTCCGTTTCTTAGCAGCAAGCCAGCAGAAGAAGAAGTTACGTCTTACTTTCCTCGTAATATTACTGCAGCGTGAAGAAAAACCGCTAAGTCAGCAGCAGTGAGCGGCGCGCTGCCTTACACACACACACACCCCTCCAGCGGCAGTGAGAAACGAGAAACGGTCAACAACAACGGTCTGCGGTTCCCTCCGAACCGGAAATTACCTTCTGCCAGCAAACCCGGCGCTATCCTTTCCTTGCACGGCTTCCCGGCAGCGTTCCCACCCACACACACCCCCCTCGAGGGGCAAGTGATCCTGCGGAAGCTACTTCGGGGCTACTTTCGCGTTCGTCTCTTTCACTAAAGGTATATATATAAGAAGGTATGTGTGCCTATCCTCCGGTTTGCGAAGATCGCTGTCAGTAGTACAGTGTTTTTGCTTGTCCTTTACCCGTCCTGTTCTGTTTTTCGCGAAAAGGGCATACCGGGTTCGACCTAACAAAGGGGTTTCTTCATGTTTTTTTTCTCTTACGTTTTGTTATGCTTTTTTTGTTTTGTTTTTGCAAGCTTGAGCTTCTATAGTTTTCTCTCTCGTCTACCGTTTCCGTTTGCTTCTTGCGTTTTCATTATTCATCTTAAAGTCTTTGGTTTTCCAGCCCGGGTTTGCGCGTCCGGGCGTTCGTTTTTCCTTTCCTCTGTTCTGTTCGCTTCTGTTGCCACTTTTTGCACGGGGATGGTTTTTTGGGGGGTGATTACGCTTACGAGCGACACAGTTTGCCCGCCCTTTGCTGCGGTACATGTTTTGCCAGGTTTGAGTGTTCTTAGTTTATCTTTTGCTATCTGTTTTTGTTTGTTTTTTTTTTTGCTTGTTTCTTTGTTTGCTGCGACGTTTAATGTTCCATTTTCCGTTTAACCAACGCTCTATACAGGGTTTGTTTTAATGTTGCTTCGTTTACGTTCGGGAGCTTTATGCATAATGTACGACTGGGGTGTGACTGTTTTCATTTCTGTTTTCATGTTCTGCCTTCTGGATGAAGTATATAAAACTAGCCTAGGAGTGTTTTCTGTTTCTGTTTCTGTTTTTACTATTCTTATCGTCTTTTTTCTTGCATCCGCTCCGTTCGATAAACGCAGCGGTTTCGTTTCCCTTCTTGCGTACCTTCACTGTCTGTGTTTGTTTTCACTGAATTTGCAACCATTTATGTGTTTAATGACGTTTACTTATGATGTGAGTGTTTGTTCTCCCGTCCCGTTCAAGTGTTCGCGCCCGCGATCGCGATTTGCTACATCAAACGCGCGCGCGCTCGCGCGGGTTGTTCGCTTCGTTTTGCTACGGCAGGTGTGTTTCGCGATTTCTTCTCAGAAATCCATTACCGATGAGTCTCGAGTCAACGTCTACGAGAGCTTCCCGTTCCCGTTCTTCCTGTTTCTTGTGTAAGACCGTTGTTGTTGACCGTTTCTCGTTTCTCACTGCCGCTGGAGGGGTGTGTGTGTGTGTAAGGCAGCGCGCCGCTCACTACTGCTGACTTTGCGGTTTTTCTTCACGCTGCAGTAATCTTACGAGGAAAGTAAGACGTAACTTCTTCTTCTGCTGGCTTGCTGCTTGCTGCTAAGAAACGGACGTACGCACCATTATCTTCGAGGCACACAACATCATCGGAGCATACACTATGGGAAAGCACACACGTACACACCACACCGGGCGAGGAAACCCGAACCGAAGACGCTTCTTGCTGGTGAAGGCGAGAATTTTGGGTTTTTTTTCTGCTTCTGTGCCTCCTCACCTCGGGGGAATTTTCCTCGTGTTTTCGCTAGCGGGCGAAATGATTTACAACCCTCCCCCACTGGCACACACACTCCACACGTCCCACGTACACACACACATGCACACACACGCTAACAGTGCGCACCGTGATTGACCGTGGCGAAAAGGGTGAGCTCGATTGATTTTTCCTTCACGCACACGCACAGTTTTCACGTGCCATGTTTCGCAATCGCACGACAATTTCCACTGCTGCACATTTTCACTCCAGGCGGCGGCTTTCCCTTCTAATCACGCTACAATCATGGCCTATTTTCACCGTGGCTTTTTTTTGCATCGATATTTTCACCACCGGATTTTCCTCACTGAACTCCACCGCTGCTTCCGTTCCCCGTTGCAGGTGCGGGAAGGTCAGGTTGGCATCCCGCAGGACAACGTGGCGCACTGGCCAGGTAGAGACGGAAGGTTCACACACGTACACACACACGCTCCCGATGGGATGGGGGTGGGTGGGCGTGTTTCGCCCTGTGCATTCGCGTTTCGCACGCGGGCCCAAGAACGCTCGGCTGCTGTGGCTTTTCCAGAAAGAGGGCGCGCGAGGTCGGTGTCGCGTCGGTCACGTGAGATGGGCAACGTACACGCCGCACGTCCGCTGCGTACCGTAAACAGATTTTAACTGAACTGGTGGAAAATCTTCTCTTCGGTCTTCGGTGGCACGGTGCGGTCGGTTTTTTGGAACGGAACGGCAAGACCGCCGCTGCTTGCTCTCGAAACGGTGGCTGCCATCGATCGTCGGTGGGTTCGCTTTTTTTTCTCTCTCTTTTGTTTTGCCTATGCTGTTTGGTACGGTTCGCGGCCGCCGCATACAGCCCAAGAGCGAGGGAGAGCCAAATGATTTCTCTTGAGGGTAGCATAGCGAGAGAAGAACGGAGAGAGTGTACAGCATGCTCTCGCGATGCTGAACGGAGCATGATGCTGATGTTTATGCTCTGCTCACAACGCAGCATATGATGGTGAGAAATCACACTGTTGCATGGGTGGACAAATTGAGATTCAAGCACATAGAAGAACACATTTTAGACCCATGAAATCAAAGAAAAACTTAAAGTGCAAAACGATATAAAAAGAGAAGAGAAGATAAAATAAAACAGAATAAGAGACAAGCTAACTAAACAATGAACTGAACTAAACTAACTAAACAATTGATTATGAACTATAGAATAATACACAAATATTACTTAAAAGTAATCTGAATCTGCTCATATTAAGAAAAATATAGATTTATCAGCTTAAAAGCTGCTAGAAATGTTTGTAATCAATAAATAAATGTTATCAAAAATAAAATAAATATCAACAAAATAAAAACGATTTCGAAATAGTCAAGTAAACTTTTTTTTTGTAGAGTAACGTTTATGCACAAGAAAAAACTACGATTTTGATAAAAATTGCTGTTATATAGGTGTCATATGATTGATATTGTGAGTGATATTTATGCCACTAGCAGTTTATCTTTGTTTATAGTCTTCGTCGGTAGGAAATTTTCGATTTTATTTTCCTAGCTTAAATTTGCTGAGCTATGTTTGATATTAACATTTAAATGTAGTCTTAACAATGTATTAAATGTGTTAATCCTATCCTAATTATAGGACTTAATTGTTTTAAATTGATACAAAATATTGGGCAATGAAACAAACGAGAAAACAAAAACAATCAACGCGAGAAAATCAATCTGCTAGCTCCTCTCACAAAACACTCACAGCATCTCACAACGGTGAGCAATGCTCTGCACAAAACAGTGAGCAAACAGATTCCTCTCATTCTCTCATGTTTCATCGTTCCTCTTTGCTCACGCTCCGGCCAGCACAGGGTGACTCAGAACCAGCTGTCGTCCCTACTCGGCAAACGTTCGGAACTGGCACGGAAGCACGGATCATGCGCATCTGCCGGCAGCCAGTATTAGACCAACGGACCTTTTCGTTTTAGACCAGGACGAAGAATGCGTCTCATCCCTCACGTCTCCCTCCGCCGTCACGATTCCTCGAGCGTTTGACTGTCCGCTCTCGAGAACGTCGTGCTCGTGTCGGGTTTGTCCACCGGATCGAGGTTGTACTCAACGGAAGAATAAAAAAAATGGCAACAAAATTATGGGACACAGTTTCCCCAACCACCGACAAAACGCCCGTCGGCTGGTTTTTGGGCGATTTTGTTTTCTTTTTCTCCCAGAAGCGTCATAAAAAAGCGTACAACCGTACCGCGTATGTTTCGGTAGCCTGAACCGAAGCCTACTCGATTATGATCCACAGCTTTAAAGCTTCCCGCGGTGGCGTCGGAAGGAATGTACGTCCTACCCCAAAAGTACCTTTCAAGACACAACAAGACACGTCTGGACGACGCAGCTGGAAGATAGACCACCGTCGTCACCAGCGCTCCCGGGGTTTGGAAAACGGAAACACGTATTTCACGACTCGGGCTCACGTACCACCGTGCGCACCACCGCCACCGCTGCCGCCACGGCAAAGGTTTCCTTTTCGGAGGAATTTCACCTCCTTAAAGCGCTGCCAGCTGCCCCGTTGCTACGGGCAACCCAGACGGAAAGGGAGAAGCCTTTCGACCGGACGAGCACCAAAATGGGCACAGAAGGCCCGGACCGGGCCACCTTTAAAGCTGCTGTTGTAGCGTTTTGGAGGCAAATTTCGTTCGGACAGATATTCTGCACGAAAAGGAAATGAAGGAAGCGACGAACAAAATTGAGAAAAAATACACAAAAAAGACGGAAGACCCCGTGAAGTGAGAAGAATCGAAATGAGTTCTGAAATAAATGGATTTCGCTTCCTTCCCACCGGGGGCTTGTTTTTTTTCATTCATCGAACTCGTACACGCGCATTTTGTCATCTCCTCTGTCATCTCGGTTTGTGCTTTCGTGTTCCTCGCGTTCCTCTCGTTTATTATGATGTGTTTTTTTTGCTGTTGCTTTGTTTTGTTTTGCTTTCGTTCGGTGCTTCGCTGTTTTCGTTTCATTCGCTTATCGATTTCCTTTTCCCATTCTGCTTTCGTTCTCGGTTTCATCGTTTGTTCGTGTTCGATTAGCTTAGCTCATTTCGCCCGTCCGCTTTACCTTTTCCTGTGTGATTTTTTGCAGCTTTTGCGACAGTTTTCGGTGTTGCTTCGGCGGGAACGCTGTGTTGGTTATCTTTACATTATTTTCACGTTTCTTTTATCCATACTTTTGTTCGAGTTCGTGGATGTTTTTCAATTGGAGTTTCTTTTCATGTTTGTTCTTGTGTTTTTTGCTCGATTTTTTTACTATTACACATAACACTTATCCCTTGCAGTCCTGGGGAACAAAACGTTCGCGTTAAACGTTCTATTGGAAAACGGGTGTGCCGAAAAACAGGGGCCAGCACCGTGTTTAACACACCGCGAGCAGGACAAATCAGAGCCGGGGCAGGATCGTTCCGGGAGTCGGCGCAGTCGTCCCTCGACGACGACGACGCCGTCCTCTCCAGTAGCAGAAGCGGTTGAAATTTTTGGCCAGAAGGGTCTTAATTGAGTCAAATTGAGACGAAGATTTAGGCAAAACCGTACGTAGGGCCGAACCCCCGGCATCTCTTAGGGGTGCGTTGTGCTGTGGCCATTCTTTCCAGCCGTACCTGCTGCCAGGCGGAAGTCGCGGACACACGGAGATTTTATGTTCGCTCGAGGGAGAACGGATGGCAGCGTGCTGCTATATTCCAATTTTTATGAGTCAATTTCAGCTCAGCGTGACGGGATGCTGCTGCGGATGTATGTGCGTGTGTGTGTGTTTGTATGTGTACGAGCGTGCAACGAACTCGAGGGCAGCTCGAAGGGAAAAAGTGCTGCGTCTAGCAACAATTCGGAGCAATTTATCTTTGAAGTCGTTGACGCTGGCGTGAAGGGACGAGCCAACCTTATGCTGCCTCCGCTGTTATGTCGGGTTGTTCCGTCCGGCTGCTATTACGCTTATGATGGGGATGGGATTGGGCCAAAATTATGCCTCCGATATGAGTGTGAGTGTGCAATAAATGTACGGTCGCGCTTTATTCTCTCTCTCTATCTTTGTCGCGCACTTGTAGCGAAATCGTCTTTGATGATATCTTTGCACATATCAATCTGTTTTTTACATCAAAATTGACGATGGTCTCCTTGGGTGTGTCTTTAGTTGCGTTTTTACGGCCCCCTTCACGCAAGCGGGGATGAGATGCACCTTCACTATTGCTAATGGTATTCTCGAGGGGTGATTTTCACGGGTGATGTTCACATGGCGTGTAATAAATCCATTACAAGAGAACGAGACAGAGACACTGGCGGATATTTGGGGGAGAACGCAATGCAGAATGGATTTGTGGTGCTGAGTCATGGACAAAACTTTCCGTAGTGTAAGCAATTGCTGCATGAAACAAACGACAAAACGATGAGATACTCGAGGGATACGACCCTGAGGAGCCATTTCGAGGGAGATTAAGAAGAGAGTGATTAGTGTACACACGACAAGCGGATGATCAACAAGCTTGCGGGGGTAAGAAGATGTCTTAGCGGGCTATACGAATGCTCTAAAATCCTTTTATAAGCCTATATATTCATCAAGTTCTTCACGAGAACGAAATTACTCATATTCTGACAGCTGTAATACACGTCTTACACGCAAATGTCAGAAACATAGTATGTCATGAAAGGATTGATATTGGCGCCTGATTAACAATAGTATCTAGCAAATGGACAACAATGCCATCTAGCGTTTGAAACAAGGCCCATGAGGGTGCGACGTTTGTTTTCCATAGTTGAAACCAAATTGAATAATTTTTCTTTATTTTATATAAAATAAGGCCAATTTTTAACAACTTTTATGTCATGTAAAGCTGCCATAAACCATCGACCTGTGAAAGGAAAGCTACTTGTTTTTACTTCCAAATAAAATGGGGTTTTCTAATTTAATGATTGTTTTTCAAGACTTTTATTTGCACCGTCAAAATAAACCGAACCATATTTCTTGAACTCTTATTGAAGGAAAGTTTCCCATAACGTTCCTCCCGTAAGTCACGAACGGGAGAAAACGAGAAAGACCCAAGAAGACACCTAAATCACAACTACTATTTACCCACGCTAATAAACGACCGCTAATAGGGTGTAGCGTGAAGTAATGAAACTTACAGGTGAACGAACTTGGCTGATGTGCAGTGGCCATTTTAGCGCACCGTCCGTCCGCACCACCGGATGTAGTTTTCGGTTACATGAAACCCGCGACGAACCGCCGCACCGGCGTCAGGCCGTTTTTATTAACCGAATCTCCATCTCCATAAAGACGAGCCACGCAGAGGCCGTGATTTATGCTCCATTTTCTTCCCCATCTTGGCGGTGCTGCTGCTGCTGTTACTATTCTTCCCGAAAACTTCTCCGACATCGACCCGTTCGCTAACTGCTCGGTGTCTTTTTCGGGTCAATTAGCCGGCACCGGTGAAACAAATAATGATCGGCTCAGTTATTAAGATCATCAACATTAGCGGGGCAGCTGGTAGCTGTGGCGAGGGTGTTTTTTTCGGCGGAGAAATTCAATTACAGCTCGGCACACCGGGTTTGGGATTAGTTACGGTCGGGAGCGCCGAGCAATTGTTATTTTTCCCCCCTTTGGCGGAGATGCAATCGGTTTCGTGCAGCTCGGATAGGCTTGAGTTGAGTTGTAGCAGCAGCGCGGGTTGATTCAACCCAGCCACCTACATTGTCGTCGCGTTGTCGACGCTGAAGACACCCTTCCCCGGCGAGCGCCACCCATCAGTTCCGCCAGAACGAGCATGAGTCTATCATTAAAATAATAGACCGTGGGCCCGGGGATAACAAGTACGGAGCCTTACCTCAAGACTGTACTTCGCGTCTTTGGCTCATGCTTCAAAACACAGCCCACCGTCGTCCGTCTGTCAATGGTGCAATTAAAAGAATTTCAGCCTTTGAGCACCTCCGCTCTTGAGCAAGTGTGCCGCCGTATGTGTGATGCCTACCGTAGCTTCAATTGCGGAATATTCGCTGTTAGTTTGTACGTTATTACTCCACGGGGCATTCCATGGGCACATTATTGTCAAGCATCATGCTAGCTGCTGGCGTAAAATAGCATTCTAAACGTCCACGACGGGGCACATTTAATGGGAACAGAGTTCAAGTAACAGGAACCAGTTAGATGATGGATTAACATTTCCGGAGCAGAACCAACAGTTGCTTCATCAACAGATGGTTTCTGGTTAATTTTAGCTACCTTTCAACTTTCGAAGCAACGGCTTATGAATATACTGTTGTATTTTGTTCATGTTTACTAGTACATCGATTTACTTTTAGATACTGAAGATCATTCCAGGAATCGTTGTTGAATTCTGGTACGCTCAATATTGAATTTTCAATACAATGTTACCAAGGTACCATACTAAGAAAAACATATTTTTCTTGCGTTGATTGGCTGTCAGAAACGTTGAAATACCTTCATTCGCTTGCATAATTTGACTCCGCTTTTCGGTGTAGCGTAGTAGCAGAATGAGAAAATCCAAAATGTAATCTTTTCAGCGGCGCGCACTCAGATGAAGAAAGAAGAACTTATCGTAATAGAGGGAAACTTTCAAAAACACCCCAAAAACCTCAAAAAAGCGCATTCAAACCCCTTATTACACCATGCTAAACCGCGATCGAAATGGAAAGTTTAGCAAATCGTCGCCATTTTCGTTGCGTTCGAACAAGACAGAGCGAGAAAGAGAGAGCGAAATTAATTTTCACCACCACCACCACCGCCATTTCACAAGCTCAGTGGAAAGTCCGGCACGGTAAACCACCGATAAATGACTTTACACCCAGCGAAGAAAGGAAAAACCACTGCTTTTTTCGGCGGAGAAATTCAATTACAGCTCGGCACACCGGGTTTGGGATTAGTTACGGTCGGGAGCGCCGAGCAATTGTTGCTCCGTGGATCCACAAACCGTTTTCAAACGCAATTTTTGGCACAATTTGGAGCACATCTTTGCTTTAAGTGATGCCATAGGCCACCGGCGCGAACCTCCACTTGCTTGGGAAGGGGAATTTTAGTGATTTTTCGGAGAATTGTTTTCCCGACCACAAGCAACAGCAGCACAACTATTTATTGCACGACCTCTCACCCCGGCACGCTCAATTTTCCCTTGCGCAGAAAAGCAGAAATAACATTTCATTTTCCGAGGGGGGACCAAACGCGATGATAAATTCGCTCGTCAATCATCGCCATCATCCGTACGTGTGTGTGTGTGTGTCTGTGTGTGGCTGTGGGCGTGGGATGATGCGGATGCGAAACGGATGCAGCACATTATGTCACGTCGGCACACGTCGGGAAGTGCGGGCTCAAATTGAAACGGTTGTCAACATCCACCCGGCCAGGTGGTGCCCTTTACGCCGGTTATCTATCACAGACTCACAACACACAGGTTGGTGGCACTCTTCTACACAGCGCTGCACATAAGCAAAGCAAAAAAAAAATAGCAAAGAGTTTTTTCACACTCCCTTCACGCCAGTACGGTCGAGCACTAGCAGCTCTGGCTCCGGTCCCAAAAATTGGCAAACGCATGTCAGCAATTATTGTAGAGGATTTATTAAATTTGTCCCGCCTGTCGGTTGGCCCGGCTAGACACGGGTAGCACGGGTTCAAAACTTCGTGTAGAGTGCATAAATAAATTACGTAAACATATGCCCCCTGCAAAAACGGCCCTAACAGGACACAGGGCCCTGACGCTTCCAGGAAGAGGGCACCGAAAGCGGACGCGGAAATTCTTTTAATTGCAACAACCTCAACGGTCACACCGTCCCGGTCGGCTCACAGCGAGCTCGTGTTCTAAATCCGTGCACCACGGGTCGGTCGGCCTTGGAAATCTTGGCAAACGGGAGAGCGCGCCTCCGTTTCGCCGGTTGGTAGGCCCGTTGATGTTTCGATCTGATGTTGATACGGTCCGGCCCGGTGCAGCAAATCAACCGCCGGGACAGGTGTTTCCCTTCAATAAACCAGCTGATGACATCATAATATCCTCGAATTTGCGAAACGGAACGCAGAGAAAAACGCTCCCAAACTGAAACTGGGTTATCCGTTGCGGTAGGGTTTTGTGCACGGGCGCTGCATAGGCGGCCGTGTTGGTTAATTTTCCGAGATTGGTTGCAATAATCTAATATGGGTGTGGGTTGGAAAGATGAATCGAGCTCGAGCTGTACAGGTGAGTTTATTCCCGATGAAAGATACCTGGAAAATTGAGCCAAAACTGGCATACGCTTCGATCCGGTCGTTTTCAATGAAGATGATACGTGAAGCTTGTACATCGCTTTTATGAAATTTTCAATTGAAAGTGCATCTGTTTGTGAATAGTATGAGCAAAGGGTTTGTTGATCAAAAACTTCACAAACTTGAATTTCCGCCGTACCGAGCGCGTTCTTGGCACGCGTGCCGTTTGAGCGTTTGCCGTTTAAATTTGCGCAACACGCCACATAGTTCGTTTCGGCTTCTTTTTGTTTTCTTCGTGCGCTGCTGCGCCCTCTGTTTGTTTGCATTGCCCGAAGATCTTTCGCCGGGATGGGCGTGATTTGGCGTATGCGATTTCGAATCATTCCGCACAACCGTTTACCGCAGATCGACGCCGACTGGCGTGCGTAGCAGCGTGCGTCTGATTAGTAATCTTTCCAACTCACAAATCGCTATTAGCGCCAGCGGAAAGTGATGAGATTTGGCTTTTCTGGCCGGGCCGTGGTTTAATGGTAATCATTTCGAGTGAAGAAAAAGTGCATCTCGAGGCGTGCCGCAGGGAACAAGATATGGCACGCAAGATGTGGCTTGTTAGGAGAAAATTATCGCCCGTTTGGAGCATAAAGTTTTGCTTGTTTACCTGCTTGTTCGCTTGTTACACTTGGTGAAAATGAAAATGTTACATCTGTGCAAATGAGGAGTGAGGAGGTTTTTAAAATGTTTAAAAATAACTAATGTCAACAACCCTTTGTAAGAACTCATCCTTTCACAAATAAACTGCATCATATGAAAGAAGTAAAGTAAATAGCATGAAAATGTAATCGCCTTAACCGAAGTCCATCACTGATGTAGCAAGTCGTTTCAAACTAGCAAACATCAAAACGATTTTATTCAAATCGTTTTACTCGAAACAACACATTTCGCCATTAAAACAGCCAGACAGATTGCCCAAATACGTAATACCGGTGGCGTTCCAATTTTCATTTCAATTTCAAAATTTCCTTCAAATTACCCGAACCCACTTCGTCACTCAATCAACCGCCAAATCATTGCAATTACATTGCATCTCAATCTCTCCCTCTCTCTCTCGCTCGCTCGCTGGCTCCCAGCGTTTGTGTGCTCACCTTGTTTGGGAGAATTGTTTTCCCGACCACAAGCAACAGCAGCACAACTATTTATTGCACGACCTCTCACCCCGGCACGCTCAATTTTCCCTTGCGCAGAAAAGCAGAAATAACATTTCATTTTCCGAGGGGGGACCAAACGCGATGATAAATTCGCTCGTCAATCATCGCCATCATCCGTACGTGTGTGTGTGTGTCTGTGTGTGGCTGTGGGCGTGGGATGATGCGGATGCGAAACGGATGCAGCACATTATGTCACGTCGGCACACGTCGGGAAGTGCGGGCTCAAATTGAAACGGTTGTCAACATCCACCCGGCCAGGTGGTGCCCTTTACGCCGGTTATCTATCACAGACTCACAACACACGGGTTGGTGGCGCTCTTCTACACAGCGCTGCACATAAGCAAAGCAAAAAAAAATAGCAAAGAGTTTTTTTTTCACACTCCCTTCACGCCAGTACGGTCGAGCACTAGCAGCTCTGGCTCCGGCTCCGGTCCCAAAAATTGGCAAACGCATGTCAGCAATTATTGTAGAGGATTTATTAAATTTGTCCCGCCTGTCGGTTGGCCCGGCTAGACACGGGTAGCACGGGTTCAAAACTTCGTGTAGAGTGCATAAATAAATTACGTAAACATATGCCCCCTGCAAAAACGGCCCTAACAGGACACAGGGCCCTGACGCTTCCAGGAAGAGGGCACCGAAAGCGGACGCGGAAATTCTTTTAATTGCAACAACCTCAACGGTCACACCGTCCCGGTCGGCTCACAGCGAGCTCGTGTTCTAAATCCGTGCACCACGGGTCGGTCGGCCTTGGAAATCTTGGCAAACGGGAGAGCGCGCCTCCATTTCGCCGGCTGGTAGGCCCGTTGATGTTTCGATCTGATGTTGATACGGTCCGGCCCGGTGCAGCAAAGCAACCGCCGGGACAGGTGTTTCTCTTCAATAAACCAGCTGATGACATCATAATATCCTCGAATTTGCGAAACGGAACGCAGAGAAAAACGCTCCCAAACTGAAAGTGGGTTATCCGTTGCGGTAGGGTTTTGTGCACGGGCGCTGCATAGGCGACCGTGTTGGTTAATTTTCCGAGATTGGCTGCAATAATCTAATATGGGTGTGGGTTGGAAAGAAGGATCGAGCTCGAGCTGTACAGCTGAGTTTATTCCCGATGAAAGATACCTGGAAAATTGAGCCAAACTGGCATGCGCTTCGATCCGGTCGTTTTCAATGAAGATGATACGTGAAGCTTGTACATCGTAAATTTCAATTGAAAGTGCATCTGTTTGTGAATAGTATGAGCAAAGGGTTTGTTGATCAAAAACTTCACAAACTTGAATTTCAAAGTCAACCATTAATTTTCATTTTATGATTAATTTTCTGAAAATATTTCATTTCAACTCCATACGATCGAGCCGAGATAGTTATCTTTGGTAAGAGAACAGGCTGGAATTGATATCATCGAGATTTATCAACAAGGTTTCAACCAAATCACGTTGTCAGTAATAGGTATTGGAAGAATTTGTGGGAATTTCAAAGGTTATTGTTAGAAAACGTCAAATGCCGACGACGCGAAAACACGGATCGAAAGCGTTCCGATCCGATCGGTGGAACGAAGTGAGTGTGTGTGTGTGTCTGTGTGTGGCTGTGGGCGTGGGATGATGCGGATGCGAAACGGATGCAGCACATTATGTCACGTCGGCACACGTCGGGAAGTGCGGGCTCAAATTGAAACGGTTGTCAACATCCACCCGGCCAGGTGGTGCCCTTTACGCCGGTTATCTATCACAGACTCACAACACACGCAGCACATTATGTCACGTCGGCACACGTCGGGAAGTGCGGGCTCAAATTGAAACGGTTGTCAACATCCACCCGGCCAGGTGGTGCCCTTTACGCCGGTTATCTATCACAGACTCACAACACACAGGTTGGTGGCACTCTTCTACACAGCGCTGCACATAAGCAAAGCAAAAAAAAAATAGCAAAGAGTTTTTTCACACTCCCTTCACGCCAGTACGGTCGAGCACTAGCAGCTCTGGCTCCGGCTCCGGTCCCAAAAATTGGCAAACGCATGTCAGCAATTATTGTAGAGGATTTATTAAATTTGTCCCGCCTGTCGGTTGGCCCGGCTAGACACGGGTAGCACGGGTTCAAAACTTCGTGTAGAGTGCATAAATAAATTACGTAAACATATGCCCCCTGCAAAAACGGCCCTAACAGGACACAGGGCCCTGACGCTTCCAGGAAGAGGGCACCGAAAGCGGACGCGGAAATTCTTTTAATTGCAACAACCTCAACGGTCACACCGTCCCGGTCGGCTCACAGCGAGCTCGTGTTCTAAATCCGTGCACCACGGGTCGGTCGGCCTTGGAAATCTTGGCAAACGGGAGAGCGCGCCTCCGTTTCGCCGGTTGGTAGGCCCGTTGATGTTTCGATCTGATGTTGATACGGTCCGGCCCGGTGCAGCAAATCAACCGCCGGGACAGGTGTTTCCCTTCAATAAACCAGCTGATGACATCATAATATCCTCGAATTTGCGAAACGGAACGCAGAGAAAAACGCTCCCAAACTGAAACTGGGTTATCCGTTGCGGTAGGGTTTTGTGCACGGGCGCTGCATAGGCGGCCGTGTTGGTTAATTTTCCGAGATTGGTTGCAATAATCTAATATGGGTGTGGGTTGGAAAGATGAATCGAGCTCGAGCTGTACAGGTGAGTTTATTCCCGATGAAAGATACCTGGAAAATTGAGCCAAAACTGGCATACGCTTCGATCCGGTCGTTTTCAATGAAGATGATACGTGAAGCTTGTACATCGCTTTTATGAAATTTTCAATTGAAAGTGCATCTGTTTGTGAATAGTATGAGCAAAGGGTTTGTTGATCAAAAACTTCACAAACTTGAATTTCAAAGTCAACCATTAATTTTCATTTTATGATTAATCTTTTGAAAAAAAAATCATTTCAACTCCATACGATCGAGCCGAGATAGTTATCTTTGGTAAGAGAACAGGCTGGAATTGATATCATCGAGATTGATCAACAAGGTTTCAACCAAATCAAGTTGTCAGTAATAGGTATTGGAAGAATTTGTGGGAATTTCAAAGGTTATCTAAAATTCATTTTAATTTTTCATTTGTATCAAAACGGTTCATTGGGATATCTGGTTTTATTATAGAAACATAATATTTCAATAATTTGTTAGCTTAGATAACCTATATGTAATACATTCATTCAAATTCTGTAATAGATATTGTAACTGTTATTCGCAATTTATGCAATATTATTTGCATCTGTTGTTCAGTTCCAAATCAAAACACAGGCGCCTTTTTAACCATGTTTTTTTAAATAAAACCGTCTAGAGAATTTAATATACGCAAGAACCCCATTTTATTTTGATTCAGTGAGGACAAAGTTTGTAGCTAGTTCTAATTGAAAAAAGGAAAGCTTATCTTTGCGGAGCTTTTGCTGCTTGATGGAAGATGCCTATTTCGAAATTGTTATTGCTCACCCAACCGTCTCCACGCCCCCTTTTCCCGAGGCCAAATATGGAATGTCGTCCCATCATCGACCGTCTCGCAACGGTCGATTCCAAGATTCGCGGAATGCAAAAACAAATTTCCTGAAGCGCATCGCTCTGCCGCCCATTTTGCCGCCTGATTTGCGCCACGCAGCAGAAATCATTTATCAACCCAGCGGAGAGCGCGACCGTCTAGAGGACACCGCAAGTGGATGAAGGATCGCACGCAAAGAATTTTAATTATTCACTTCTAATCATTAAAATCCTGGCGCGACTTCGTTTTCGCTAACCCCGCCGTAGCAAGACGGAAACAAATCCCCTATCAAAAACCTCCCACTGCTGCTGCTGCTGCTTTTCCATTGCAAAACCACGATTAAACGGAAGGATTATGGATGCCTTCACCATCCGTCTCCGTCGCTGGTGAGGTGATGGGAAAATGCTATAAAGCCGTCTGATTTGCGTTCGATTTCGTAATTAGTGCGCGCTTCTCCGCCCGTCTTGGGGAGGGACCCGCCGAGCAGACGCCATTTTTCTATTTGGCAAAGCCTACTAGGACCCGTGTCGGTCCTTTTTAATTCTCCCATGGCTCACTGGGCCTGATTGGAAACGAAGCAGCGACGGCAAACGAGACGCGTTTTTTAATCGTCTTCGATGACAAAGACTAGCGCGCTGATTCGGATGGAGGGAAAAAATGCGTAAAGATGCTCCACTGCAACCACGAACATAACGAGTTCCACGGAACGATGGAGCACGCAGCAAGCGATGGATCTATTTTTCCACTCGAACAATCGCTCCAGCTCCCAGTTCCGATCGCTTTGATTCGCATCTCCCCCAGCCACACAAAATGTCGTCCATCCATCATTGCTATTACCTAGCGCACCAGCTGCGATTGTGATGCAACTGAAGGCGAGAGAAAAAAAAGAAAGTTTGATTGGATTTGTGGAACACGGCAAACGAATGTCCCTGTGTGTGCGAGCGCGATCGGGGTATCTCTTCGCCTCACCCGGTCCTGACGTGGAATTGATGTGAAGCACACGTTCTGCGTCCAACGTGAAGACGCATCAAATGACGCGGCAGGCCCGTGGGGCCCTTTTCCGAAAGGCTTTTGATCGAAATGTAAGCGATGTCCGTGCGGGCAGCTCGTTTGCAAAATCGTCCCGATGACATACGTACACGCGGACACGTCTCCTCGCCCGGAGGAGCCCACAGGGAAGCCGGGCCGATGATGGAATGCAATTAAAAGCATCGCGCCGAGGTGGATTCGATCGCCTCCCGGCCACTGCTGCCACTCACGTTCACGGCGGTCCTTCGCGGTGGTTCGGAACCTGCGCGGCCCGGGGGCAGGCACCTACCGTATGACGCAGAGGTCACCAAAAATATCATCGGAATGCAAGGAATGGTCATAAATCTTTCCTCGCATCGGCCCGCTCGAGGACGTATGCAAATTTGCCCTTCTGCCACTTTGCTGCCGCTACTGCTCAAGTGGCCGTGGGAAAATGGTGACCAACGTACCGACCTCTCTACGGGGACGGCGAAGGTGTTGTTTTAGGCGATTTTTATTAGCAAGCGCTGGTGAGAAAAAATGAAATATTAATAGCAGCTGCATCTGTTTCGCATTTCAATCGGAGCTTGATGCTTGATTGCAGCGACGAAAGGTGACGGAGAGAGCGAGAGAGTGGCAATAAATCTTCTTATAATGAGATCTTGCACATACGCATCAGGGAAGAGACAGAGTGAAAAATCACATAATCATGTTATCGATTGGGTGCACAACAAGGCTATATACCGGTTCTTGGTAATATGAGGATAATATTTTTGTGAACATTACGGTCTGAACGATTTGAAATTGAGGTTGGGTTGTCTGGTGTGTCATCTTCTAACAAGGGTTGGAAAAATGGCATTAAAAACGCTGTTTCCGTTTTATTAGAGAGTTTTACAGTTTTGATAAGATTGTTTCTAACGTAGAAACACTAGGCTGATAACTTGGACAAATATCAACAAAAGCATTATCGAGCAGATCCGCTTTCGCAAAGAACTTCTGTGCGCACCCAATATATAATCATTTCTTGTCGATCTTCTTTCGAACACATGTCGCTTTACAATTAAACTCAAAGGATTAACAAATGTTCGACAGGAAGATTTCATCTCAGAACCCCAAATGAATCGCAGTCGGTGCTACAAATAATGCACAAATATTGTCAAAACAATCCCACTCCCCGATCGATAATCGGCGGCTGGTCGGGACGGTGCGAGCGGACACGGAAAGAAAATGCAAATACCGCTTCGACCCTGTACCTTGCACTTATCGGTTCATTAGCATACACCGGACCGGGCAGGCACAAGCAGAGGGGGAAAGTAAAGCGCACCGCTTATCCTAATCCACGCCGGTTACTTGAGGTTACTGTCAAAGCTGGACGGGGGGGGAAAAAAAGAAAGCACCACTTTTTGCGGTCAACCGTTCGGGAAACACGGCAGCAGGAAGAGGGAAAATCCGAAACCCATCCGGCGATAACCCCGGCTAAAGCCTTTAATTATCAATTTACCATTCACAGCAGCACGGCGGCCAGCACCAAATCCGGCATGCCACCTTATCCTATTTCGGGTGTGGCCGGAGCGCACTGGACGCCTAAGCGCATAAAAATGCGATCGTATGCAAACAATTGGCCCCCGCGCGCGCGAGTGGGCGGGCTTCAGGAATGGTCATAAATCTTTCCTCGCATCGGCCCGCTCGAGGACGTATGCAAATTTGCCCTTCTGCCACTTTGCTGCCGCTACTGCTCAAGTGGCCGTGGGAAAATGGTGACCAACGTACCGACCTCTCTACGGGGACGGCGAAGGTGTTGTTTTAGGCGATTTTTATTAGCAAGCGCTGGTGAGAAAAAATGAAATATTAATAGCAGCTGCATCTGTTTCGCATTTCAATCGGAGCTTGATGCTTGATTGCAGCGACGAAAGGTGACGGAGAGAGCGAGAGAGTGGCAATAAATCTTCTTATAATGAGATCTTGCACATACGCATCAGGGAAGAGACAGAGTGAAAAATCACATAATCATGTTATCGATTGGGTGCACAAAAATGTTATATACCGTTTCTTGGTAATATGAGGATAAGATTTTTGTGAATATTACGATCTGAACGATCTGAAATTGGGGTTGGGTTGTCTGGTGTGTCATCTTCTAACAAGGGTGGGAAAAATGGCATTAAAAACGCTGTTTCCGTTTTATTAGAGAGTTTTACAGTTTTGATAAGATTGTTTCTAACGTAGAAACACTAGGCTGATAACTTGGACAAATATCAACAAAAGCATTATCGAGCAGATCCGCTTTCGCAAAGAACTTCTGTGCGCACCCAATATATAATCATTTCTTGTCGATCTTCTTTCGAACACATGTCGCTTTACAATTAAACTCAAAGGATTAACAAATGTTCGACAGGAAGATTTCATCTCAGAACCCCAAATGAATCGCAGTCGGTGCTACAAATAATGCACAAATATTGTCAAAACAATCCCACTCCCCGATCGATAATCGGCGGCTGGTCGGGACGGTGCGAGCGGACACGGAAAGAAAATGCAAATACCGCTTCGACCCTGTACCTTGCACTTATCGGTTCATTAGCATACACCGGACCGGGCAGGCACAAGCAGAGGGGGAAAGTAAAGCGCACCGCTTATCCTAATCCACGCCGGTTACTTGAGGTTACTGTCAAAGCTGGACGGGGGGGAAAAAAAGAAAGCACCACTTTTTGCGGTCAACCGTTCGGGAAACACGGCAGCAGGAAGAGGGAAAATCCGAAACCCATCCGGCGATAACCCCGGCTAAAGCCTTTAATTATCAATTTACCATTCACGGCAGCACGGCGGCCAGCACCAAATCCGGCATGCCACCTTATCCTATTTCGGGTGTGGCCGGAGCGCACTGGACGCCTAAGCGCATAAAAATGCGATCGTATGCAAACAATTGGCCCCCGCGCGCGCGAGTGGGCGGGCTTCCGAGCCGGACGAGGAAACAAATCCTACACGCACGAAGCAAGGAGCCGCACACGGCTGCCGAACGGGAACCGGGCTCGGAAGCCTAAACAACGCTGGGTCCGCGTTTGCTTCTAATCCGGTTGGAAATATTCGTGACGAGCTGGGGCGAGCGAGACAGAGAGAGGGAGAGACAGCGAAAACGACCAGCGCCGGCAGTGCGCAGGAAGAAATCGGAAATCCCTATTTGATCGGATTAAAGTCTTGTTTATTGCTGTCACAGCTTCAAATCGAAGATAAGCCCAATTATGGCCTCCGAATGGAGGAGAAGCAAAAAAAAAGCGAAAACGGCTTCAAGCTGAGAGGATGCAGGGATGGAGCGAAAGAGCTTGCACTGGTGGTGGTGGCAATAATGGCTGGTCAAATTGGGACGATCCAGCCCGGGCGAGTGGGAAAACGACAAACCACTCGGCCGATGGATGGAAAACCCATTTGGCAAAACAAATATTTTGTTTAAATATTCAAACACCGAACAGCCGAAGAAGGAATATTCGTCACCAAACGCAAAAGCATTCGGCCTGCGTCCTGCGTGTGCTTTTATGTTTCCTTCGTTTCGATTTCGGCGTTTCCCGACGCCGCAATTGAAACGCGCGATCGGGGTATCTCTTCGCCTCACCCGGTCCTGACGTGGAATTGATGTGAAGCACACGTTCTGCGTCCAACGTGAAGACGCATCAAATGACGCGGCAGGCCCGTGGGGCCCTTTTCCGAAAGGCTTTTGATCGAAATGTAAGCGATGTCCGTGCGGGCAGCTCGTTTGCAAAATCGTCCCGATGACATACGTACACGCGGACACGTCTCCTCGCCCGGAGGAGCCCACAGGGAAGCCGGGCCGATGATGGAATGCAATTAAAAGCATCGCGCCTAGGTGGATTCGATCGCCTCCCGGCCACTGCTGCCACTCACGTTCACGGCGGTCCTTCGCGGTGGTTCGGAACCTGCGCGGCCCGGGGGCAGGCACCTACCGTATGACGCAGAGGTCACCAAAAATATCATCGGAATGCAAGGAATGGTCATAAATCTTTCCTCGCATCGGCCCGCTCGAGGACGTATGCAAATTTGCCCTTCTGCCACTTTGCTGCCGCTACTCACGTTCACGGCGGTCCTTCGCGGTGGTTCGGAACCTGCGCGGCCCGGGGGCAGGCACCTACCGTATGACGCAGAGGTCACCAAAAATATCATCGGAATGCAAGGAATGGTCATAAATCTTTCCTCGCATCGGCCCGCTCGAGGACGTATGCAAATTTGCCCTTCTGCCACTTTGCTGCCGCTACTGCTCAAGTGGCCGTGTGAAAATGGTGACCAGCGTACCGACCTCTCTACGGGGACGGCGAAGGTGTTGTTTTAGGCGATTTTTATTAGCAAGCGCTGGTGAGAAAAAATGAAATATTAATAGCAGCTGCATCTGTTTCGCATTTCAATCAGAGCTTGATGCTTGATTGCAGCGACGAAAGGTGACGGAGAGAGCGAGAGAGTGGCAATAAATCTTCTTATAATGAGATCTTGCACATACGCATCAGGGAAGAGACAGAGTGAAAAATCACATAATCATGTTATCGATTGGGTGCACAAAAATGTTATATACCGTTTCTTGGTAATATGAGGATAAGATTTTTGTGAATATTACGATCTGAACGATCTGAAATTGGGGTTGGGTTGTCTGGTGTGTCATCTTCTAACAAGGGTGGGAAAAATGGCATTAAAAACGCTGTTTCCGTTTTATTAGAGAGTTTTACAGTTTTGATAAGATTGTTTCTAACGTAGAAACACTAGGCTGATAACTTGGACAAATATCAACAAAAGCATTATCGAGCAGATCCGCTTTCGCAAAGAACTTCTGTGCGCACCCAATATATAATCATTTCTTTTCGATCTTCTTTCGAACACATTTCGCTTTACAATTAAACTCATAGGATTAACAAATGTTCGACAGGAAGATTTCATCTCAGAACCCCAAATGAATCGCAGTCGGTGCTACAAATAATGCACAAATATTGTCAAAACAATCCCACTCCCCGATCGATAATCGGCGGCTGGTCGGGACGGTGCGAGCGGACACGGAAAGAAAATGCAAATACCGCTTCGACCCTGTACCTTGCACTTATCGGTTCATTAGCATACACCGGACCGGGCAGGCACAAGCAGAGGGGGAAAGTAAAGCGCACCGCTTATCCTAATCCACGCCGGTTACTTGAGGTTACTGTCAAAGCTGGACGGGGGGG
>KZ072244.1:94487-105752 GCA_002091845.1 Anopheles cracens
GAGAGAGAGATAGAGAGAGAGATGACTTGACGGGAGTGGATAAACTTTTGAACCGGAGTGGAGTTTCGTTGGCAGGTACCACCTGACGGCTGACGTGGAGTGGCCGTGTGGGTGGGAAAAGCGAACGCTGAATGTGTTAACGCAACACGGTAATGAAGGCAACGGCCACCTAACAAAACCAGTGCCCAAAAGCAACGTGAAACATGAAACTCTCCAGCACCGTCGTCGCTTTCCCATTCTGTGGTCAGCTGGAGGTGGAGATGGAGATGCAGGAAAAAAGAAGCAAAGAAGCGAAGCGCGGTAGGAAAAACTTTTCTCAGCGATCTCGCCCGACAGCAACCGGAAGTGGTTGCTTCACCGGAGAGGTGGTAATTGTTGTGAGGGCGCACCGTCCGACCAGAACAAACGAACGAATGAATCGTCTGGCTTTGTCCGGTGGGCTTGGGTGGTTGGGAACGGTGGGAACTCGGTGAAGGGCGGAGAACGGGTTCCGTTACCTGCCGGTTTCTGCCTTTGCTCCTCCCGCTCATCTTCATCGGTTGGGGTGTTGTAGAAGCCTTCAAAAGTCATCATCGACTTACAGAGAACGGCGTCCCTCGGTTCGTTTGTTCTACGGGAACAAGCAACAAACCCCTTTCCCCGGAACACCGGTTTTACGTAACAAACCGCGCATCGGCATCGAGTGGATACGGTTTGGTTTATTACACCACACATGAGTAGGTCCCCCCGAGAGCGAGATGACAGATCAACTGCGGCAACCGGAACGTGCAAAGAACGAACATGCAGGAAGCAAAATCAACAAAATCACATTCCCATGGCCGACCGGTTTCGAAACCGGAAGCCGTCGAAAATTATCACCCCGGGAGGGCATTATCTGGGTTGCTGCTACAAAAACAAAAACAAAACAAAACAACTCCAAAAAGAAACGCTTCAGTTTTCGCGTGTCGTAATTTTTCGATTAGCGTTTTTTTTGCGTACGTTTCGTGCGTTTTCTTGTACCGGCAGGCACCGTCGGAAGTCGCGCAATGTCACCGCAGGCGTATGGGAAGGTCAATTTTAAAGGCAGCCTCTGGTGGCAGAGTGCGCCAGTGCAAAACAATAATCTTTCCATCTTGCAACAAATTACTGCGGCAATTGGCCGGCGCACCGGGAAGGCAATTTCAATCAGTGAGAGTGAGAAATCAACGACCAACCGACCAGATGGGAATGGTTCGGGTCGGGGGTGGTTTCTGTGGTTGAAGGACGGAAATTACAGTGGTTTTGGTGTGCAAAATTGACGTATTGGGCACTAAATGGTATTTCGATTCGGGAGCTAGTTGGCTTGGATACCATTACGGACGTTTTGGACTTTATATAGCATTATAGCATCATACAGGGATACAAATACATACGGAAGCCTGAAGTCTTTATATTTATGTTCTTATGTTACGCTTTGAAGTGTGACCTCTGTTTGGGAGAAACTCTTCTTATGACAAAATTGTGTATATTTTAGAAAATATTTGTGAAACAAACACTAGGAAGATGAGAGCAGTAGGTTGATTATCTTGGAGCAACATTACAAACCATTTTTCATCAGGATCATGCTCTCAACAAGCCTGATCTGGCCTGTAGATGATTGATGGAATTGATGGTGGTTTCAAGTTATTGATGTTTCTTTGTAATATAATAGAAACTGTTGAAAGCTAACGATTTGCTGTTTGAATGGATTGAATACAATAATATTCGAGAAAAAGAAGCTGCCAGCGATCAACTAACTATTATGCCATTTTGTTGCTCTTAAAAATCAATTTTTGCCATCCTTCTCACCCCCGAAAAGAGGAAACTATTTCTCGCGCAATGAAACACTCCAGAGGCGTTTAAGTGTGGTGGAAGCATCGAGCAGCGAATTATTCACCCATTTTTATTTACTACACACAACTGCAACCCGACCAACCCACGAAAAGCTCACGCTTCATTACCGATCTGGTTAATGTATCCCAGCATATGTTATGCCCGGTTCTTACCGACCCCATCCGGGAGCCGAGCGCCGAGATTCGGAACGAATGAGTAATGAGCTTGAGTCGATTTTCGGACTTCCGTTCCGTTTATGGCGGTTCGCTGGAGGTTTTTGTGTGTATGTGTGCTTTTTGTTGTTGTTGGTTTGCCCGGGGTTGTACCAGTTGTGCCGGCAGACCTGAAGCGCCCCGAAAACTTTAGCACCCATTATTACTTTCCCGACGAATGCGGCGAGATTCCGGTTCGTCATCGGTTCGAATTGGAGGATTTATTGCTGCTGGAGCTTGTAGCCTTTCGTTTCTACCACAGCTACCGGGCTATTAGCGCGTTTTCCGTGCAGTGTTTGTCTTTTAACGGGAAGTAACGGAGCACCAAACGATCTATTGCTTCGGCGTTGTGCCGGTCGCAATGTGGTAGGGTTTGGGAGAAATTATGTGTCATTATTAATTAGCAGTTCCCCCTGGAACGGAAGGTCAAGTGGTGTTTTGTACTGTTATGCTGATTTGGTCCATCTTGTAAACTGGCTTACAACTTGAGAAACATTCAACAGGTCGAATGTAGAATGACGAAATTGTTGCTTATTTTTGAACCGGTACAAGATATTACCCAATGGATGTTTAGTGTTTTTCATAACTCCGTTGTTCGTCAATATGTCAAACAATGGAGCCCTCTGCTGAAGGAATCGAAGACACTGGCAGAAGTAAGGACATAAAATGAAACCAGAATTAAATCACGTTCTCAAAATTGCCCCAAGCGAAACCGAAGCACGCAAACCATCTTTATAAACCTGTTCTTCCCTCCAGATAACCACCGCTTAGCCTTTGTTTGGCAAACAAAACAAAAAAGACCTGTCAATTATTTGGGCGCCTAAATGAGCAGGCAACATCTTGTCTCATCAATCTCAAGACCACCCTTATCTAATTGCATCAAACGACACACAGCCGTACGCAGCCCGAGAGGAGCCCAAATTTTGCTCGAAGACGTGTCTTAATGTCACCTCAACGAAACGACGGGCCGGAAACAAACAAAACACGCGAACGACGGAACACCCCACGCGAGCAGGAAGAGGTTAATCTTTCCGGAGGAGGCGAACGGAGAATTGATTTGTGCCCTCGGGGAGGTGAAACCCGGCTGCTGTTTAAGTTTGCGATTGGCCGTACCATTCGTCACTCGCAAACAAACGCACCGGCAGCGGTTGGAAGTTTCCTCCTGTCGATTAGCTGTGCCAATGCTTTCCGCACTGCGAGTGAGTGCGTAAGAAATTTAAAGTCGAAAGATTAATATTGGCACAATCAAACACTCGTCGTGGGCCGCCGTCCGGGTTTTCCGTTATCGGGTGCGACGGGTGCGCCTATCGAGCCGAAGGGATCGCCAAATCCGACAGGGTGGCGCGCTATCTTAGCGCCGTCTTTTCGCCGTCTAACGCGGATCGTTAATGACACCGTATATTGACGGGCGACGCCTTTCGCATCGGGATTACTTCCACCGGAATGACTTTATCGTTAGGAGCAGCGGCACGTTTCGGGTTCGGCGAAGGACCCTGATGTGACTGGAACGAGCGGGCCACGATTACCACGCAAGTAGCTGCAACCGGCGCGAGGAGATGAGATTCCGACTTCTTTTCGCCCACTAAAACAAAGCCAAACTGGGGTCCATCGTTATCGCCGTGCAAACAATTCAAGCTCGCAGGCGAAATCGCCACCGCAACACTATCGCACCACGCGATAGTTTTGCGCGATTGATATGAGTTCATCTCGCCGGTGGCACATGACGTGGCACATAATGTTGCTATCGATGGCAGCCACGCCAAACGACACACAGGACTTCGGTGCACGAGAAACACACCGTAAGCCCTCCGGCAGGGATTGAAAGTATTACAGCAGCATGGTTTTTATTATTTCTCCTCGCGTTCGGGAGAAATTGTGCAGCTTCATTGAACGCTATCAATAAGCGACATATAGATCGGCCATCGATGGCGTCTCCTCCGGTGACATGGGAAGGCGCACGTTCCTCCTCCCTGCCACCGTCGTTCGTTCATCAATCTTTTCGACGTGACAAAATTTAATTATTTTTATCTCGAACCTCGGCGCCTTCAGTGCGCGCTGGACGGCGAACGTGTTTATTTGGAAATGGAAAGCATTTTTGCCCGTCGTGTTCTATATTGTGCTGCTAGCGAGCAAGAAGATGATGGTCGAAGAGGGCGTGGTGATGGTGTTTATATGGTTGGTTTGTTTTCTTGGAGCTCGCGGGCATGGCGTTAGCTTTAATGAGGTTTATCGTTTCTTTAGGTGATTGTTTTGGAGTTAATTGAGAAATTGAGGCTGGCTGGTGTTGGTGCCTCTGGTTCGAGGTCGGACTTCGGGTTCGGGCGGGAATTATTGGGTGGCTTAAGTGCGACCGGTCCGGAGGAGGGATTCTGCCAGATCGGAAGTCACTCTCGAGCGTAGCGCGGTGGGACGCTAGGCTTTTATGCTGATTGATGGATTTCGGAAGAGATTAATTGAAAGCAATTGAACGATGAACGAAACAAAACACAAACCAAGACGGTGCCACTTACGTAAAGCTGATTTTCTGTGTTTTTTTTTTCAATTCATTATGAACCAGAGATCAGAACATAGTCAATCAGAAACATAAATACTAGAAGCTTCTCATTTCTTTACAGTTTTAATAAAATAATAGAAGCAGATTTATTTCAGTTTTTTTTTCGATAAACCGAAGAAAATATATGTATATGCCTGAAGTAATATTTGATTTCAACTACTTATATTATTAGTTTGTTGAATTCGTTGCTATGACATCAAAGCACCTGCTTCTCATCTCTCACTATCATCATCTCACCCATTTTGTTTTCTCACTTATTATCAACTCACTATGAAAGCTTCCGCTCACTATGAAACTAGTATTCTCACATGTCGCTCACTATTCACTTACTCACTTTATGCTTAAATATTCTTCATGAAATCTCTCTAGAGTCACACATCTTGTTGAACTTATCACTTGCATGTCCCTCGAACTTTGTTTACTCTTTCAACTTCTTCGACTTTTACACACCCAAACGCTTCGAAGCTCCCGGGAGTTGACCCATAACCGTGAACCCCGTTTCGCTTCTCGGGTAAATCGCTGAAATATTGCTTTCCTATGCTTTTGCCCCTTTTCTTCAAATATTGCTCCCAAAAGCCGGTCCGCGCCTGAATGTGTGTACCGAAGTGGTCATAATTTTCTCACCATCTCAAAGGCGGGCCCCGGACTAGTTTCGGGAGCAGAAGAAGAAGGCACAGCAGAAAAGCAACAAAACACAACCACTTCCGGCCCGGGGGGGTTCGGGTGCGATTCGTTCCGTTAATATCGCCCGATACCGCTCCCGGGGGTCTCGTCTTCTTTCGGCAGGTTTTTAGTTATGGCCGCACGTAATCGAGCGGTATTGGTTACACACGCAAACACACCACCGCTGAATTTAACTTTATTTAATACAAAACGGACGGTTGACTTTTGCTTCGTTTCGTCATCCGCTTTGGTGGTTGGGATGCAGAAGGAGATGGGAGTTTTTTTCTTCCCCGGTTTCCCTGTTAGAACCAGGTGCTTCCGAGCTGCTCAGTGACTTCCTCGAGCAAGCGAGGCAACAGTAATTAGAATCGAAGTCGAAACTAATCGGCTTCTGGACCCTCTGCAAACCGGTCCGCGGGAGCACGCAGATGACATTGACCGCTGGGGCGGATCGATTTAATCACGCCTTTTGCCCGACACAATCGCGCACCGTTTGGCAGGGGAAGCAAATGCGCCGTTTCGTGTTGCTTTGTGTGACGCATAATTGCTTCCACTTCTAGCGGGAATGTCGTTGTTGTGCGTTTAAATCATTGCAGTACGCGACGCTCGGAGACGCTTTGTGAAAACAATGCGCGGCAGGAGTTGTATTGTGTTTTCTGCATGCGACACACGAACAGCACCGAGGCCTTTCTTCGATTGTTGAGTTCAAAGCCAGACAAGACGGAGCGGAGTGGTTTGCCTACCGGTTTTCCTACACCCTGCCAGCTCAGCTTTACATACAACACCGTTTAGTGGAGTCGTCCTCAAGCGTAGCAGCATAAAGCATCGCCGAAAGCATGGAACATTCGCTTCACCGCTTTTCCTGCGATATGATTCACTCTAGTTCCCGCCGCTCGGCGGGTCACACTCCCGCTCCACGTCTTCATCGTCGTTTTGGTCGTCTACAACGCTCTGTTAAACTCGGCACGTACCGATGCACCCCCGGTACATGACATACACCCGCACATACACACACAAGTCAGGGTGAAAAATCGCAACAAAACTGGCAGCGACGAAGAAGCGTCCCTCTGTGAAACGAAACGTTAATAAGTGCAATATTACTAATGCACATATCGTACACGTAGCCGTCTACGTTGTCTCGCGTACGGTGGTGGCTTCCCTTCTGGCTGATCTGAGCAGATTTACAGATTGGCATATGGCCGTCGCAGCGTCGTCGTCTTTTGTGGCGGATTACTAGAGCGCATCGCGCGTCCCGGGTCTTAAGCAAACAGACAAGCCACCGCACGCTGCCGGTGCCGGCTTCCGGTGGGACAGATGATTATTTCGAAATGGTTCATTGACTGTTAGGTGCGGTTTGGAGTTCGTGGCGTTCCCCCACTGGAACGCTGTGCGAGGCGGGAAATTTGATGCAGCGCTTTTCTTCTCCGGAAAGGAAAACAGGGAACGAGCCACAATGTTTCTGGGCTGTTAGTTTGCTCGGTTTATTTGGGTTGTGCCGATAAATGGGTGGAATATTTAATTTAATTCAACCCAAAATGCTTTCAGCGCGGAGTGGAAAGCTTGCGAGAAATGAAAACGCTTGAGCGAACGGCATCGCATCAAATCCCTTAATCAAAAAATATCAATCAATATCTACAAGACTTCTGGAAATCTTTCTCCATTCTCGCTAGATCGCATCAACCTTCGCTCGCTATAACTTCCTCCCAATCTTGTCATTACAATCTGCACTGATTTATCCCTTCACGCTACGCTCTTTGCCTTCCTTCACCGTCCGCTGCAAAGCGCAGCAGCGTAAGCATAATTACCATTACGAAACCTCCTCCTCCCGAGCTACCCCGTCCATAGGAGTAGCAGAAGGAACGGTCCAGGTGTTGCATGCATTTGATTTTCTTTCCCGATTTACCTTTTTTTAAGACGCGTTTGAAGCCGGCTTCCCGGTTCGCTCGAGCGTTTATCGATTCGAAACGATCTTCGTAACGTAATTACGAACAATTGTGCTTCCCTCCCAGCACCTCACAGACTGTCCATGCTCCGGACGCTCATAAACGGGGTTTTCATTTCCGGTCTCCCGGGGTGGTAAACGGCTCTAGAACAACAACGCCGCCGCAGCAACGGTACAACAACGGTAGAATCGTCTCCACCGAGCGCGCACAGAGTGCTAGTTGCGCTTCAAGCTTTGTAAATAAATCATCTCTAATCGTTGCGTCACCGAAAAGACATCAATTTCCCATCCATTAGATGGGGTAGGAAGCGAGCTTCCTCTCCAGGTTTTATTCTTCGCTGGTGGAACTGATTTTCTTCCCCTCGAAACGGAACCGTTCTGCGAAATAGGCGAGGTGAGCCGCTCGACGAAGTTGTCAACGCCTGTACCGTGAATGCAGGGAGCGGATGTTAAGGCTGTTAGCATGCAGCGGTAAAGCCAGCGGTAGGAGCTTCTTTGTTAAAGGCGCTCGAAAGCCACACGAAATTTAATCAATTCAATCAAATTCAACAGAGCAAGAGAATGATACTTGAAGTTAATTTGGAGAATTTTTCACCGAAATCAAGTATAAACTAGAGGAAATGATGGCTAATAATAGTCTTCCAGGGTTCAACTATATTGAAGAACGCTGTTTCAGTGTTTGTAATTTAATCTTGTTTTAATGTTTTTCAATTTTATTTCAATAAACTAAAATAAAAAGGTGTGTTTTTATTTTAGTGTATAACAATATTTTTTACAGCATCTTTCAGACTGAATGATCCCCGGATCGTCACAGTGTCAAAATGAACACAAAACAGTAATCCGAACCCTGAGCTGCTTCGAAGCCCAACAGAAAAATAAGTCATGTCAGCAGGAGGAAACGTGAGATTAATAAAATAATAATAAAACATTTCTTTTGCGGCCACAAAACGACGCCGTAAGAGGGAAAAGCAAACGTTCCCAAAGATTCTGCTTTTGTCTGGGCCAGGTCAGGCCTCTGAAAAGGACCAGCTTGATGCGAACAACAGCGGGCTTTAATTTCCTTATCCGTTCTGTTTCGGGGTTCGATCGGATTCAGCTTACGCTTGGCCGGGCCTGTGGCTCTGCAGATCGATCGGAAGTGATGGTGGCGAAGAAGAAGCAGCTTGGCACAATGGAGGACGAACGCGTTTTGTTCGGAACGCGGATTAGTCATCAGGTTTACCTTGGAAATTGGGAATAAAAACTGCGTCGCACACAATGCAGGGAAGAGCGAAGACCGTGCAAAGGAAAACAATAACACTGCAGTCGACCAAAACCAGACTGTGGCCGACATTGATTGTCCTTTTCCCAATCCCGTCGTCATCCGGCAGGCCGTGGGGAGGCTGCATGAAATGTAGAACAACAACCGAGACCGTGAAATCCCGGCCTCAAAACCTCAGCAAAACTCCGCTCAGCCGTCTGCAGTAATAGGAACGGACAAAGAAGACGCGGCTGTCTCACTCAATCAACGAAAACCGCCGAGTTTCGCGAGCTTTATTTGCATTTTGTGCTTCTGCTGCTGCTGTTATGCCTTTATTCAATTATATTCAGCGGGACGACACGAGACGATCCTCCGGCTTGTGATAGCGCGTTGCCCGTTGCTTCTTGCTGCCTGTCTGGGCTTCGCGTCTCTATCGCGCTTTAACGGACCACAAGGGCGGTCTATCAATAATTCATCCCAACCTCTATCCACCCTCCCGCAGAAGTCTGTTCGCGTTACTGGAGGTAAAAGCGAAGAAATCCACTCGAAACAAGCCCCCGGAAGGGCTTAATTTCGATGAAATCTTCGCACACCGAGGCCCTCCGGTTTCGAGAAGGAACCGAAAAGGCCAGACCCCCGAGCGGGTTAAAGTGCATCGCATTTCTTCTTCCACCGGACTGGATTGGCCTGCTTTTGCCGTGGTACAGTATGCGTCGTGGAGGTAGATGTGAAAGTTTTACGAAAAAACTTAATTTATTATTTTCGAACGCAGTTCGATATCACTTTTAACACAGTTGGGAGATGAAACAAACTTTCGTCATATCCAATAACATACTCTGGTGACCAAAAATGTATATCATGTCCATAACAACAGACGTTATTGCGTCACTGTTATTGTTATGATATTTTTTCATAGCTCTGCTAAGTTCATTGGTAAAATAAGATGTACATATATCTCCCAAATTGTACATCTCATCACTCTAAACACAAAGTCTTTCCTGTAGATTCCTACAACTACAGCACTTACTGTAACCGTCCCCAACGGTGTCTTCAATGTGCAAACATCAAACGGAACCTGGAGCTGGGGCTGACGAAAACGGCCGGGGTTAATTATTAGCCACCGCGTGGACGGAAGGCCTTCGGCGGACTTCGTTAAGGTTGATCTTTCACTCATCAAAACCAATCCCAGGCAGCGCATGTCCCGGCCAGTACAAGCAAAACACGACCACGAAAGCAAAAACCGATCGAGCTGGCCGTGGATGGCTGCCATCGCCAGCATGCTGGAGCCGACGCCGACGTTTCCTGTTCTGCTTCTAAGCTCTCCGCGACCGGGGCGAGGTGTTGAGCGGAGTGCGCGCGCGCGCACGTCCGTACGGAGAGTTGCTAATGAATCCGGGGTCAAGAATAACGCCGACGGGGAAGAAAACCTCATCCCCACCGGACCGACCGGGGTTTCGGTCTGTATTGAAATAAATTGACCGGAAACCGTAGTTATTTTATTATAGCCTCTTCCAGCGAGAGCGAACAGAAGAAGGAGGTTTTGTTTTGTGAGTGTTTGTGTTCCCCCCATCCCTCCCTGCTGCCTTCTTCTTCGTCAAATGCGTCCGTTTCGCGTCTTTCTAGCGCAGCAGCAAATCTTTGCATAAAATCCGTCGTCCCGTCGGTTGCATTTTGGGGCTTTCGGGGTTTGGATCGAGTGGTCGAGATTTATTGCTCTGCTTCTGGCGATTCAGGCCACAATGCTGACCCTGGAGCGAAATATCAAAGAATTATAAAGGAGAAGGAAAGGGGTTCAAGATTGGAATAAATATTCCTACCGGATGCAAGTGCAGCTCGCCGGAAGCACCAGGTGAAGACATAATTAATTCATGCAGTTTTATTTCTCAACTTAAGCTGCAATTATGTCGCTTTCCAACATATTTATGATGGCATCCAAGACATAACGAGCGGTCAGTTACTATTATTTTGGCGACTTGGTGCATGTAATGCTTACAAAATTTATACACAAAAAGTTGTTTAGCTGATGTTCAATGCTGTTTGAGAGTATTGCCATGTTATACTCTTCCAATTAAAAAATTAAAGATAATGTGAAAAATGTTTTTCAGTGTCCTAATTTCAGCGAAAAATAAATAACATCAAAATAGATTTGAATATTAATAGCTTCTAGCTTCGCAGGTGTAGCACGTTTTGGCAGGAAAAAGCTGTCAAAATCATTCCCTTTTTCGGTGGTACCACCTCAATTAGACAACTACGACGACACAACAGTATTGAATCGACATCTCATGACTTCAACAAAACAAACGCACGTTGTTACCCGATAGGCGCCGCATCAAATTCGCCCCTTTCGACGAACGTTTTGCACGTCACTGATTGCGTGCCTGCTCGATGATCAAAGATTCATCCGCCAACCGGCGCATAACCTCGCAATTAGGAAGCATTTTTTAGTTTACCTACAAAAGTGTTCCTAGCTGGCCTTTGTTTTCAGGCTCCCGGTGTGTCACAGGACATGATATGCCGCCGATAATTGATGGACCGCGTATCGAGCTTGACGTCACGCATCACGCCAGCCTGTTCCTTTGATTGATAGCGACCTGACACGGGCGCGCGTTTGGGGTTTGTATATTTATCTGACTGACTTATCTCACCGGGAGACTCTAATCCGTAGCAAACAGACACAAAAAAACGGCTGCCAGAGAGTTGCACCGCAGCGTGTCAATAATGATTTTACCTAGCCTAGCGTCAACGCTGTCCAGCTTCACCGTAAGGGCTACGCGCTCTTGTGGGAGGAAAAATAAAAAAACCCACGCATTCGAACATTCAATTA
>KZ072248.1:14289-25233 GCA_002091845.1 Anopheles cracens
AACAAAAGATAATTAAAAAATCATCAGGATCCAAAACACATACACAAACACGTACCTAAGCTCATAATACACTCATAATTTCAACAAATTGTATGAGAATTTTTCTATTCCTATAAGTATTGAATATATATATAAATTAAGTACTTTAAAAATACTGCATATATTTGTACAACGAAATGCTTTGTAATCGCAAGATGATGCTTTATTCAAAGGGTCCAACACTCGTCATTTAAAGTTTTCTCTTCCTAAGGTGAATTAAGTGTTTATTGGGAAAAACTACACAATACAATACAATACCAGCACCATAAGTTCGACACCCTTGTATTGCTGTATCATCTGCATGCTCACGCGCTCAACGCATCATCCTCTCATCCCTGTGCGTCGCACGAAAGAGGTCTAGAAATGATAAAGCAGGATCGAGCCCGGAGCAAAGTTTTCACGCCACAAGCTTAAAAATGGTACTCGCCAAACCAAAAAGACCACATCCAGTAAAAGGGTGCCCTTCGCAATAAAACACAGGGCGCTGTGGACCCTTGCCGGACGCGGACAGAAAATGAGCAATGGAGCTGCGTGCAGGTATCAGTTCTCGTTAATCAGCGAAGAGCTCGTTTTATGTTGTTACTTATTTATTTTTTCTCCCCTCGAGCAAGTTCACAGTGTGCTTTTTTTCTTCGGCCCCGTCCCAGAACGCTCGTTATTGTTCCCCCGCGCTACGGGCTCTGCATGCAACCCGCGCGGCGTGCAAGCGCATGTACGCTTTTATGTATGTGCTTATCGGCACAGCAGACCTCGCGGGACTTTATGGCGGAAGCGCACAAGAAGAATCCGACTCCGACTTTCCGCACGGTGTCTGCCGGCGGTGGAGAAGCTCACGTACGAACACCGTTTACAGATGTTCTGTTTTTCCTAACGCAGCAACGTTTGCTTGGCAACGCTCATTAGCAACGGCACCTTTCTCGAAGCGGAACACATCCGCGGACCCGGGGAGCAGCCGATCGAGCGGACGTCGGGTAATGGCAATTGGTCGGAACCGCGCACGTTAACGATGCAAAATAGAACAACATTCTTGCGGCGCGCTATGTGTGTTCTACATGCGCACACAGTGCCAGTGCTTATGTTTTATGCTTTTCGGTCGATTAAAACTATTTCATCGGGGCATGCTTTCCTTTGATGGATGCATGTTCCGTCAATTTGTGTGTTTGTTTTACGTGCGGCAGAACATGAAGGGGAAATAAAATCAATTTTATATAACCATCCGCTCCAAGCTAGCATCGATACAGACGCTATGCTTGAAAATAATTTGTATTTGTAATAACCATATGAAGGCGGTACCAATATCGAAGCAAATGGTCATAGTTTTTAGTTTCATTTATTTACTACTGGAATCATACTTTTGAAAAAAAGTACTTGAAATTTGTTCCACCTAAACGAATCCTTTCTAAAAGTTTCGAAACCTATCTCGTTTACAAGGTAGATCCGATTACCGCTTACTGTACACACATACTCTCGCCAGCACCTCATGCTCCATGGAATCAGAAAATAATCTATCTTGTTAAAATAACGATAGCTTGTTGAGCGAAGGGATTGGCACGAACGTGAAGCGGTTAAACGAAACGGAAACGCCACCACATCCGCAAGAAGAAGTGCCTGACGCACTTACCACCTAACGCGACGCGAAGATCCCAAGCTCCCTGCCCAGCCTCGAACCGAGATGGCAATCTGGCTATTCTCCCAATCCCCAATGGTTGAGGCGTTCCCGCCTGCCCGTTTTCCCACAACCCCCCGATGGGCCGATCAGCAAAACGCGATACGCGAGCGAACAACGAGCGTAAAAAGAAACAAGTACATGTATTTAATTTTTCAAAACCCGCTCGCTTCCAACCGCAAACCGGAACCCATCTGTTCTCATTAGCCGACCATAGCCCAAACTCCCGGGGCTGGGCTTTCGCGCAACCGAGCCAGTAAGGGAGAAGCGAAACGAAAACACACGCTCCGCGGTCCGGGCTGGAGTTTAAATCACGAGGAAAGAAATTGCTTCTCCTCATTTGCCTTCCGCCGCCCGACCGAGCGTGTTGTATGTTGACGCGAAACTTTACGCGAAACGGTGACGCCTGTAGCACGCGTAGGGCCCAGGGAAATGTACAACAGAGAGAGATGGAGAATGAGATAGAGATATAGAGAGAGAGCGAGAACATCTCATCCCAAGAACATACAAGAAAATCGTTCTCTCGGGTTCTGCGTCGGGTTCGTCGCTTCCCGTTGCATTGAAGTCTCTCGTTTTTTCCATCATTCATCCGCAATTCCCCGCCGTGTTTCTTCAAATGCACGGCTGAAGAGGCTCGTTTGCATGTTCATTTCTTTCGCATGTGCTATTTCCTCTTCCTCTTCTGACTGACCTGTGCAGGATTGAGCAAAATAACAAAAAAAAATTGCCAGCACAATAAAAAACAAAAGCGAACAAACCAAAATATCGTTAATCACCGCAAACGCAGCGGATATTTCAACAATGTTGCCCCGGCAACCTTACTGCTACCACCTCGACCACGCCACTCCCAACAATGCAGTAAAGGATAAGAGAGGAGAAATAAAGCACACGCTGGAGCTTTTTTTTCCAGCAATAATGTTGTCCCGGACCCATCCCGGTGCGGTCGCATGTTGCGAGATTTCGGCAGTCGTAAATAGTTATAGCAGAATAGTTAGCAGTCGTCGGTTATTGGGTGTTCTGTATTTTTGCTCACTTTTTGAACTTTTTGGCATGTTTTGGGTGCGGTTGCAGGTCTAGAGAAATAAATTCTCGACTTGTTTCTCCGATACGGAGTACTTTCTAACAGAGCTGGTGTATTAATTTGCATGTTAATCGAAACCATTTACACAAATCAAGCGAGATGATGATTGTTTTATCTTGTTGAAATACGCTGCTAGCAAGAAGAATATTACGTTCGTATATATAAATATAAATATTACGTCAACAAACAGCTTTGCTTGCAGTTATGTAACAAAGTTGGATATTATAATAGTTTATTTGTAAATAATTATAATTTACTAATAATAAGAATACTATATTCGTTTAAAGACTAGTATAGCATAACTGCAAAAGGCATCACTTGTCCAAATGCATATAAAGCTAATTATAGACCAACGCACGTATATAATTTCAGAAATAAAAACAATAGCTTCATCCGTTGCGTATGCTAATTGCTGGTTCACTCTATAATTTGCAGCTTATTTACGGAGTTCATTTTCATTTTGCAGAATGAATAAGACACCCATTAAAACAATTCATTTATACGGTCGACAAACACTTCCTGCAGCCTGAAGCGTGCTGTTGTTCGCTGCGCAACAGCAACTATAAATTATTACCACTTGGCCCGGTGCCTTGGCGATCCTCACGCAGTCACGCTTTCTGCATAGAATGCGTACTTAATAATCGCTATTGCAGCAGTCTGGTTTTGTTTTCGTTTCCCTTGTCCTGGCGATTACTGTGGCTTCAGAATTGTACACGTCCGCACGCACGGAGAAAGTAATTGAGTAATAAAAATGGATAAATATGAGGTGAAAACTTGTGTTCGAGTGCGTCGAAACCCTACCCCTGTCCTTGTTTGCATACCCATTCATCGGTCAATTGATACCCCAGGCCAGGGATCGGCAAAGATTCGGAGGAAGCAGTCAGTTTGGAACCAAAATTCTGTTATCATTTAGTGAAAAGTATGCCGCAACATTTGAAAGTGGTGATAGATGCGAACGGTAATGCTACCAAATATTGGAAAAACTTAAAATAGGATCTGATTATGTTCATATTAAAGCAGGTTGAAACTATTTATAACAAATGAAATGAAAAGGTTACGTTAGAAATAAAAATGAAGTGTCCGAAATTTGATGTTTGTTAAAAATCAAGGCTCTGTTCTCTTTATTTGTGTTTTTTTTAAACAAGTACGACTTTTTTGGATCTTCTTGTTACATGCCCAAATTCTAAAGAAGCTTCCTGATAAAAATTGTTATTAGTACGTCATTTTGAAAATTAGCAGAAAGCAGGCAAAGTTAAAAAAATGTGTGTGATTTGCAGGTGTCCGGAAATAAATGCTCGCGCCAAAATCATGCCTTTTTCTCCTTCTTTCTGTTTTTCTTCGCAGGTATGATTTTTTTTGTTCTTCTTTTAGCAAGTCCACGTCGAGAAGGTGTAGGCGAAGCTTCCCTCTAGGTTTCGTGTCGCTATCATGTTCTGATAATAACCAGATAGCGAGCAAAGATAAAAAATGTTAGATTTTAAGGTGTTCGAAAATGAGACGCTGGTACTGTACATATTTTTTACAAATTTTACAAAGATTATTTGATTATTTGTAAGTAGATGCCATGGAGCCATTTTTACAAAGCCATTTTTTAAAATTATGGTAATAGTGAAAAAATCATCAAAAGACATGTTGAAAATTAAACGCGGTTAAAAAAAACCCTTTCATTCCGCTGTGTTTAAAGTGCGCCAAAATGCCCGATCCCAACGCTTTTATCATCTACAGCCGCCAGAACATTTTGGTGATCCGATCGGATCGGAACGCAATCGATCCGTGTTTATAGCCATAATTTCCTCTGATAGCTACTCCTTATACTAACAAGATTTTTTTCATAAAGTACAACTTTATGGAACATTAATTTCGTCTGCCTCTTCAAGTGATCGAACAGTTGTGTTGCGGACTGCATACATACTTGTCGAACCCTGCCCTAGTGGACGGATTGGTGGATCAAAATTAGCTTCAACTATAGTTATTTCCGGTGGAGTGATAAAATCTCATAAGCGTGTGTTGACTGCGCTACACCTTTGACGATGAGAGTCGCAATGATGACGGTGTATGTTCAAGCGCATCTTTGCGTGCAATCAACAATACAATGCACGATAACATGTTCGGGAAGAGCGAAATGTGCAATTTAAAGGACGGCAAGGACGTGAACTGCGGCTCGTGCATGCTTTGCTGCGCATTTGCGCCCTTGCCAGGGAGGTTTGACACAGGGTGATAAAGTGAGTATAAAACGGCTTCATTCTAAATAAAACTTTTAGAGCAATTGTGTATGTAAATGTTTTAAATTTTGGATATTCTTCATAATAATCTCAGGGATAATATATGCAGTTGAGAAATAATAGAAAGGTAAATCAAATGTTTCAATATTTAAAAAATAAATACATTTACAGTAACGTATATTTTATCCTAGACATGATTTTAGGTTGTACTAGTACAAAAAATCATATGTTTTCGATAATTTTTATGTCAATTATGAAGTCAGGAAAAGAAGTTTAAAGAGGATAGTTGTAAAAATCAAAATAAATATAAAAGATTTAGTTGAGGATTGCTCAAATAAGCAAAAACCAGTAAACTTATGTACTATCCAATTTAATACTATATTGCTTATTAACAATATGATAAAGTAACAATAAATAAAATAATTTTATTATATTCAAGAAACTAAATCTCTTTAAGAAATAACATAAAATTAAACTTGGCCATTGTTTACATCGCTAATAATTTTACCTCTTGTAGCTCATATTCACAGTTTATTCAGTTTATTGTACTGCCAGATAATGATTTGTTCGTTGAATGTAAAACAAACTGACGAAAATTATCCAATGAAATGTTACCAAATTTCTACACCCTGTGTCAGTGTAACGTTGTTTTGCACTGGCCAGGCACGACTCCTTAGCAACCTGGGTATTTGTTTGCTTTCCCTTAGCAACCGCCATAAACATCATTGGAAGAGTTGTAGTGATGTTTGAAAACATGTGGAACATTTATTTTCTTAACTAAATACATTGCCAAATTAGTTGCACTGTGCACTGAAACCCGACATAAAAACTACGTAAAAATGTTCCGCAACGAGTACAGCCTCGCGATGGAGCGGGACTCGGGGAGTGTATCGTCCGTATCCTCGTTCCAGGTAGACGACCTGATGGAAAAACTGAAGCTACTTAACTACGAGCGTCTCTTGCTGAAGGAGATGAAGATGAAGCAGATCAACCGCTACTACTTCCTGCGTACGTTCAACCCAGGCGAGCAGTTCTTCATGTTCACCTCAATCTGTGCCTGGCTCATACGCAAGATTGGAAAAACTTTCGACCAGCCGCAGGAATTTGACGATCCGAACATTGTCATTTCGCGCATTATTAAGGTGCTGCAGGAGATGGTAAGTTGTGATGGTTGTTCGTTTAAAAAACACACACGATTGTTATGGTGTTACATTTTGCAGGACGTACCGACCGATTTCCAAACGAACCGTCTAATTCAAGGCGCCGGGCCTATCTGCGTATACATTATGGACTGCCTAGCGACGCAGGCACTGAAGCTAACCAAGTTCCAAATGAAACGTCCCGAATGTCGCAAGGAAGACGATCCGATGGTTGACCTGATCGAGAACGATTCCGAAATCATCCTCGAAAAGGTGGAGGAGGAACAGATGGCGGGCGTAAGCGATGACAGTGACGATGAACGAAATGGCCTGTTCGATCTAAGCTTCTCCGATCCAGCCCGGTCAGGTGTTAACGCTCGCAGGGAAACGCGCGAGTATAAGGTGGACTCGCTCTCAGATAGTGAGGCGTGGCGGTTGGAACTGGAACGTGTCCTTCCACAGCTGAAAGTTGTAGTGAAGACGGACCCACGCGACTGGCGGGCACACCTGGAACAGATGCGGAACCTTCGCAATAATATCGAATCGGTAAGCCATAGAATCAGTCACACACAGGGCTGCATCAAACTTAACCATTAACGCATTCTCCAACAGGCCACTGAGGAAACCGACAGTCAGCTTGCGAAGCTGCAGTCCGACATCACCTACGTGATGGAGAAGATCGAGAGTCGCGAGAAGCATCTGAACCACGATCTAAAGGATCTGATCACACAGTACAAGCAGATTCTGATCGAGCACAACCAAGTGACGGGACAGATCCGACAGGCGGAGCAGGAGAAGACCGAACACGAGCACGAGCTGGCCAAGATCACCAATGAGCTGGAGAACGTCAAGATCCAGATGGAACAGCGCGGCAACTCAATGACGGACGGCAGTAAGTGACATGCGGAGAAGGCAGCAAGAGACACGGAATTGTAAAAACCGCGATTGGTTTACCATTGCAGGTCCACTGATCAACATCAAGAAGGCAATCTTCCGTATCAAGGAGGAACTGTGCGAGATGGACATCAAGATTGGCGTGATGGAGCACTCACTGAACTCGGAAATCGTCCGGCAGGGTTCGCAGTACGCAGAGTTGGACTCCCTTGTGATGGCTGCCCATTAAGTAATCTGTTGGTTGAGAGTGTTTCTGACACTTGTTGAGAAAGGATATTTTTATGCACGAAATAAAGTAATAAACAGAAGCAGTGATTAACATATTGATAGCTTCATTTCGGCAACATGTCGTGATTTTGTCAATTTTGTTGAAGACCTGTCATAGCAATGATCAACGTACTTCAGGAACATCAGGAACATATCCGCATATCCGCGTGACATGAACCGACCCACACCAAAGAGTCCCGCCAACACTAGACTCCGAATCTTCAATGGAGAATCAACAAAAAATGTATGTCTTCATCAATCGATGCCTGCGACACATGGATCTATACGACATCCGGATTTATAACGCAGTGCTCGACGACTAACGAATACGTCAACAATTGAACTAGAAATCCGGGAACGTAAGTCATGTTAGATTGAACATACATTACGAAACCGAAGCAGCGGTGTTTCTCTAAAGAGATAAAGGATCTCAATAGAGGTTAAAGACATAAAGGAGTTCAATATGGCAGGTTATCTGTCCAATCTATCCCAGGTGATGGCTGAAATAAATATCCACTCGGGATGGAAATCGTTCACGTCCTATTAGTGATTTGTTTTTTCGTGGCACAACTACCTCAACCCGGTCTAGGTTTGCCATTTATGGATTTATACCCGTTGTAGGAAAGCCCTGCGTATGGGGTTTCCCTGGTCCAATTGAGATGCTCTCAGGGCCATGCGATCGCCCTAACTCACAATCACCAGTGATACCGAGCAATATTGAGTAAGTAAGTGAATATTTCCTATGGTGAGGAATTTTTAGAAAATACTTTTATAACTTTGCATCATCGTCCCACGTATCCCGACCAAAGCCGTTGGCAATTATTTGCAATCGTCGATAATGAAAGCGAACGCGGTAACGTTCCCAGGATCCCCAACAACTTCCTCGATCCTGACATTACTTAACAACAGCCGGGTGTGGCGTTTTTGTTGTCTACCGACACGAACGCCGAACGCTTCTTCCGGCGTGCAGATACGTTCTACTAAACCGTTTATGTTAATTCGGGATGAGATCTTTTCGATTTTGTTTGCTTTTCAATAAATAAACGCATGGTCACCGTCCTCATCGCAACAAATGAGATCGAGATCTTATTTGCAGATTAAATCGGACATGTTCCAGCAAATCGAAGATGCACGCTTCGCTTTTTTGTTTAATAAAAGCTCTTTGGCAACATAAACCCCCCCTTTTTCTCTCACCCTGAAACACATACACGTTCGTCGATTTGTCGTTGAATTTTCTGTTTTATTTTATCTATTTAGTTTCTTGTTCGTTTCTTCTTTACAAACACTCACCCGCCGGTCCCCTTTCACAGAAACTTCCTCGTCCTTCGCTTCCATATCACATCCGAGAAAACGGGTAGCGCAGTTGTGTGTTTACTGTGTGAACAGTAGAGCGTTAGTGCTTACACGCTATTGTTTATCGATAGTTGTAGCAACACGGTAGCGAAAGTGTCGAAAGAGTGCCGTCGACACAGCAGCGGCTCATTTACAAAGCGTACTCCATTCTCCCGTCGAAAGCGCCTGATTGCCCAAACACAACTGTACTCTACAACTTTACAATGCAATCGGTTGGCGCCCTTTAGTATTTGTGTTTTATTGTTCATAAACGTATGAGCGGAATCGTTCAACATGTTTAATCCTCACGAAAACTACTCGATATTTGCCAACTGTTTGCTGCCACAACTGTTGGCTCCCTCAGTGGAATATAGAAAATGTTATACCACGTTTACACTTCCCGCCTGATTCGCTTCTAACGCCCTCTGCTCAAAGTTAAGCCCTATAGAACAATCATACAATCGCGGCATCATTCTTGATCACATTTACACGCAGACGGTCTCTACGCACGCAACACTCAACACGCATCGTGGTTTCTCATTGGCAGGCTCGAGAGATATGCTAGCTGCACGGTCTCATTTCAGCAATCCGGTCAATTTCTTATCTTACGCTCGCATCACTACTCCTTTTTACGTTGATTTCGTTTTATACAAAAGAACCGGCGTCACCCAACCCCCATCGATTCGCTCCCAACGCCCGCCGGCATACAGTAACGAAGCGCATTTCAGGTCCCCTGCAGCCTTTGAACGTAAGCGTAACAGTTGAAATTTACTAATAGATCTACTTCTTTTTTAACTTTGCTCTTACACTAACACCGCATCGAACGTTTCGTTCTGCGCTAGTCGTGCCGTTGCGTGCTTATCAAAATGGTTTGCCTGTTCTGCTGCCCACTAGTTTAGCCGGTTTCATTAAAACATTCAATGCATTCGTACACGTTTCCGTTTTAGTATCCTTTTCGTCGTTAGTTTTATTCGCGCTTACGTCAAAGCAAATCTATCATACTTTTTCTTTACCGAGATACCGTTTTATTTCTACGACTTTTGTTTCCTTTTCGCCCTTTCGCTGTGCTTACAATATTTATAGCAATGTTTTTTTTTATTCCTACACACATCTTTACTGCCATCTGGTCGTCTCATAGCCATCGTTAGCCGAACACATCACTCGTCCGCGCATCCTCATCGATTGGTGGAGAGAAGAAGGAAGGAGAGAAAATCGAATTCGAAAAACAGTCCCAGCGGACTTGGCGGAGACAGCGGAGAAAGAAGCCAGAGGTGAATGCTAGCAAAAATCTGGAAGGAGCTATTTTACAGAGTTCCTTTAGAGAGCTGTGGTCTGGCTCTACAGCACCAATCCGTTGATTCTATTGCACGTTGGTTGACCTTTCCGCGAATTGACTCCATCCCCGTTAGTGTGTTGTGTCGCGTATCAATACGCGCGGTTAGGTGCAAAGAGGTGTGTGTGTATGAACGTGTCCTAATAGAGTTATTTTATGTACTTTGTATTTTTTCCTTGACAGTGAACTGCGCTGCTTCAGTGATGGGATAAATTAGAGCAAATCTTAAGACACTTAAAGATGGATTAGAAGTTACAATTAGCAAATGATTGATACGAATCAAATTAAAGGTGTTCATATTTTGACTGAATGGTTCATGCGAATATTTTTGCTATAGATCGCATCTTTACTAAATGATTATCAAAACTCATGGGTAGTTTAATCAATGTTTTGAGCTGTGTAAAAAAACTGGTTTCTTACATTTCATGTTATCCGAGAGCTACTGTACCTTCCTCTACTGTACTTTACTTCTTACCAAGAAGAATATTTGTTTATACTGACGGATCTGCCTGTAGTGAGAACATTTTCGACTGTGTGGGATCATTTTATAAACAAATAGACAATCTATTGACTATGGAATTTGGATAGTTCACTCGTTTTGGTGTATAGAACAACGATGCTAAGATTTTGCCATGTATTTTTGATATTTGTCATTTTGTTCACCATTGCTTGATGAATTCCTATCCGTAGATACTCTACCCAACTTTAAAAATTCGAAAATTACAAGAAAATGAGTTTAATATCCAAAATCTCATCGGATTCGTCGCTAACTATGTTCGCATCTTTTCATCTAGGTGTTAACATATAACTCAGGGAGGTCAGGATCCCCATTGCAGGCCGATTCTTCAGCCGTCATATCCTTATTGATAACACTTGATAGCTCTAAAGAATATCTCTCTCACAACTGAATGAAGTAAAAGAATGAAAACTAAACTATTCTTCGTTGATATCTAGATTAGCATTGGTACGAA
>KZ072248.1:29482-41757 GCA_002091845.1 Anopheles cracens
GCAGCGATTCGTCTATGTAAAACTCGCTATTAATAAACTCCCCTTCCTCGCAGGGCGATCGCAGCAGCACGTTGCCCGGGACACCCGGTGCGGTGCCCTCCATCAGTGCCAGCAGCAGCAGCTCCTGCGAGCTGCTCGAACGCTCCGATGAAGAGGTGCGTGTGAAAATCCCTCTGCGCAACCTACGTCCACCACCGCCCTCGTGCGGGCTGGGCGTGTACAAAGGGCAGCGACCGTCAAGGCTTGCCGCAGTAACACTAACCCCACCGTACGCCGGACGCTTTTTCAATCAACTCATTCATTTCACGGGTGGTACACGATACACAATTTTTTTAGATTGCTTTGTCGAAATTTGCTAACATAAATTGTTTCAAATCTGCCAACATGCACGCATATAGTATATCACCATGTTTTTTTAAACTTTTTGAGCCATAAAATACATAATATGTATCAATTGTAAATCTACCATATATACCAATTAACTTAAAATTGGGTCCACCTCGGCACTCGCCAGTTGGCTCTCCAACCGCTCGATCACCTCACGCATCTGGGCAATCTGTTCGTTCAGTGCCTTCTTCTCTTGCTCGTAGCTCGACACTGTCTCGATGTGGCTCGCCTTCATCGTACTGTTGTCCGAGCGCAGCGACTGAATCTCGTCGTCTTTCTGGTGGATGCTTTTGCGCAAATCGTTCATCTCCAGCTCGTGATCAACCGTCAGCTGCTGGATGGTTTCGCGCTCGCGATTGCGTGCCAACAGCTGAATGTCGTTCCAGGCACGGTTCATTGCACCCAACTCCGACTGGAACTGGGTGCGGTTTGTCTCGGCCTCCGCACGTACACGCGCCAGCTGATCCCGCAGCATCATGATCGAATCCTGCGAGAGCTGATGGACGCTACTGAGCAAGCCTTTCAGTCGTTCCACCTCCAGGCGCGTGGTACCAAGGTTGTCCTACGAAAAAAGCAGAAATTTATTAAATATCATGTGAGCGGTTTAATTAACGAGGATCTACTAGAAGGGTCGTCTTCAATAGCGGTTGTCTTTAGTAGCGTTGGTCGATTGTCAGTTTGTCATTGGTGCATTATTCTATTTAAATAAATTGCGAAAACTTATAAAACGAAAAGATGTTTTCAATCAACTCATTCATTTCACGGGTGGTACACGATACACAATTTTTTTAGATTGCTTTGTCGAAATTTGCTAACATAAATTGTTTCAAATCTGCCAACATGCACGCATATAGTATATCACCATGTTTTTTTAAGAAGATCTTGGGAAGATGCTAAACAGCTGCATAACATACCTGCGCAATGATGTAGTTCTGGTAGGTCGAATTCCACACAAACATCACAGTGTCTCCCTCCGCACAGCTCATCAGCTGTGCCGCGTCTCTTCGCTGCTTCTCGAGCTCGCGCGACAACGTGTGCTTCTCGTGCTCGAGCGTGTCCACGTTCCCGTGCAGCTTGACGAGTCGTTCCGCCATCTGCTGTCGGTCGGTTTCCAACGCCTCCAGCTGATCTCGGCAGCTCGGGTCGTTGAGTGGGCTCAGCTCCGGATCGGTAAGTGACTGGATCGTTTCCCGCATGCGCATACACTCTCGCGCCAGCTGCGACTCCTTCTCGCGTAACTCTTCCAGCTGCCGATCCTTTTCGTCCAGGATGCGCTTGTACACGTCCTGACTGCCGCCGCCGGGCGAACCAGCCGCCCCGTACGAACGGTGCAACCGGTTCCCACTGCCGGCACTGCCCGCCCCTGCCATCCCACCGCCGATCGCGTTCGCCTCCCAACGCTGCCGCTCCTCCTCGATGGCCGCCCGCACGGCCCGTTCCTTCTCGCGCTGAAAGTCATCGCGTACCTGTGCCAGCAGCTGCTCGTGCGTCCCGATGTCGATCATGTCCGGCTTCTCGATCTTCTCCAGGCTCGTGTCGGACGGCGACCGATCCATGCTGGTGGCCATCAGCTTGAATCGACAGCGTAGCGACTCGATCTCCGTCCGGTGCTTGTGCTCCAGCTGTTCGATTGCCTCCTGGATGGCCTTCTTCCGGTCCACCTCGGCACTCGCCAGTTGGCTCTCCAACCGCTCGATCACCTCACGCATCTGGGCAATCTGTTCGTTCAGTGCCTTCTTCTCTTGCTCGTAGCTCGACACTGTCTCGATGTGGCTCGCCTTCATCGTACTGTTGTCCGAGCGCAGCGACTGAATCTCGTCGTCTTTCTGGTGGATGCTTTTGCGCAAATCGTTCATCTCCAGCTCGTGATCAACCGTCAGCTGCTGGATGGTTTCGCGCTCGCGATTGCGTGCCAACAGCTGAATGTCGTTCCAGGCACGGTTCATTGCACCCAACTCCGACTGGAACTGGGTGCGGTTTGTCTCGGCCTCCGCACGTACACGCGCCAGCTGATCCCGCAGCATCATGATCGAATCCTGCGAGAGCTGATGGACGCTACTGAGCAAGCCTTTCAGTCGTTCCACCTCCAGGCGCGTGGTACCAAGGTTGTCCTACGAAAAAAGCAGAAATTTATTAAATATCATGTGAGCGGTTTAATTAACGAGGATCTACTAGAAGGGTCGTCTTCAATAGCGGTTGTCTTTAGTAGCGCTTCTGGTATGGCCGGATGGTATGCCGGCGGTGCGATTTGCTGTTCCGTGCCGGGTTCCACCGTCGGTACGGATTGCCTACCATCCTCTGCGTGTGCACTCATTATAGCAACATTGGTATTAGAAGAAGCGGTGGTAGTAGAAGTCGTCAATGTGTTAGTAGCCATGCAACTAGCTGTGTTAGTAGTAGTAGTAGTGTTCGTCCCTGTAATCGCTGTGCGAACGGAAGTGTTCGGAAGAAGTGTGTCGTTAAATCGCACCTCTGTTAGCGTCTCCGCACAAACCGTCTCCACGGGGTCAGTGGAGGTCGCAACACTGCACGTCACAACGATAGGTTCCTCCTCTGTCGGTGCTTCCTCCTCCTCTCGAGATCGCCCGTCGCTTTGTCCGCTCTGATTTTGCCCTTCTCCTGTCACCTTTTCATACTCCTCGGTGTCGGTTTCGGATTCTGTTCCTCCGATCCTACAATAAGCGAAAAAAAAGTTAGAATAGTTAGAAGAGCGAAAACTAGCATAAAGCATTACCTAACTTAAAGCATTATTCGCATGTTTTTTCGCTTTAAATTCGCTTGCAAACATATAGTATACATAAAATACGGAACTGCGAAATATGTTCCTACCTATCACTGTCTTTCCTGCCCGGCTGCTCTCCCGGACCCTCTTGTTCACCGCTAGACGCCGTTGCGTTATCCTTGCTTCGAACCGAGGCGGAGGCATCATTCCGCTCGGTACCGCCACTGCCGTCGTCGTGTTGCTGCAGTTGCTGCTGCTCTACCGATCGCGTTTGAAAAAAATCTATCACAGAAGCTATGTTCGGTAGTGTTATCTTCTCCGTCAGTTCGGGCAGGTAGCGGGACAGTTCCTGAAGATCTGCAATCGCGGAGAGATGGCGTGTTAGCAAAACCAACGAATCCACCAGCTAAAACTTCACGCTGTGACTTACCCTGCTTGTCCAAAGCTGGTAGACTAGAATCGAACACCGATGGTGCCTGAATGGCGTAGGACGGGGGCATATCGTTCATGCCCGGAAAGAGCGTGCTCAAAAAGTGCCCCTCGAACAGAGCGGTGAACTCCTGCCGCCTTACGACCTCCTCGTTGTGTATCGCCATCAACCGGCACGCTAAATCGGAAGCCCACTGCAAGGAGTGGCAGCAGCGGAAGAAAAAAAAACGAACATGCACTCCATCTTAAAGGTCAGCATGCGACCCTGATCCACGTGAAACACGAACATCATGATGCCGGCTGGGTAGATGCCGTTTCCTCCGCTATGATGTTCCTACGTCCGGCGGCGTTCTCCCTCGTCCACTGACTTCCGTTCCGCTCGCACTTGCTGCTCCTGCCACCACGTGCGCTTCACCACGCCTGCCAGCGGTACACTTGCCCAGCCGCACCACCGCATTCGTTTGTTCGGCCGGCCGCAGCGCCAACGCTGTGTCGATATCTTCCCGAACTTTTAGCTGTGCAGCATGCTACGAATGCACAACGGCGACGACGACGCGGACGTTCGACGGTGACAGCAAGCTACATCCAGTCTCTCGCGTAAGTAACGCACCGGCGGGCCTGTGTGTAACGATCGCGGCCGAGATTACTACGCGCGTTGCGATTTGTTTGTACGTTCAGAACGCTTGTGCACGCTTGTGCAAGCCACACTCCAAAAACACCGTCGTGGCGAGCCGTTCCAGTGGGGACAGTGGTGCAACGTTGGCGCCACTGATATGGCGCATCGCTAATAAACCCGCCCGCGCCCGCTTTAACCACGTGTGCGTAGTACTGTGGGGTTGAGTGCTGTGTTAACGTTGTAAGCTCCGAATTCCTGGCAGCAGCAGCAGCAGCAGTAATAGTAGCAATGCACGAAAATAAAGACCGATCGATTCGGTTCCACCGTTTCTTGTTACAACAGTCCTGCAACAACTGTGCTCCTGTCCCGCCGCTAGTGTTGAGTGTTGGCTCTCGTGCAGTGCCACTGGGGTTCACCACCGTTCATCTATACGCTTCAACAGTGTTGCCGCCTGCCGGTCTGCACTGCTCCACTGCGCATATTATCGGTGTGCATATGGGAATATGTGATGCCGCGCCGCGCACTAGCCGCAAGTCACTATGACGCTGCGGCCTCTGCTGCACCACACACGCGGCTGCTGGTTGATTGCGATCGCGATCTATAGTGTTTGTTGCCGCGGTTCCTCACCCGGCTTCCTCGCCACCCAGGGTGTGCTGTGGGTGATCTTCCTTCTCTTCGGTCTGTCTAGTTTTGCGCTGCGCCACTGTTGTGGGGGGCGACGGTCGTCTAGTATGGCGCGCTGTGTTTCGTTCCCTTCCCGTGCCGCGATCTCGTCGTCGTTCTCTCGTTTGCGCGCTGTGAAAGTAAACAAACAAAACCGCGATTAGACAAAATGTTGCACGAAGTAAAACAGGGGGAAACAAAAGGTAACGAAAAAAAGGGACTGTAGAACACAAACCGTTAACGGCGAGGGCGAGGTGCTTTACAATTGCAATGCAGGGATTGCACACCCACCGAACGTCGGTATTGAAAACGAAGAGTGCCGTACCACCGCGCTGAAGTTCATTGCTCCCGCTCAGAGAGCCTCAGTTTCGATGCCGCAATAGCCTTTTTTTTTGTTTCGCGTTTCGCGAATCGAAAAGCCCTCGAAATGCGCCGCTCGGGCTCACAGAAACGCAGCACCCGTCAGTGTTGCATTCTCAATTACTGCAGCACAAACGCTACCAGTGTTCGTTAATCAAACACCTACGGAGTCAGCGGTAGAGCACACACGCGTTCTCACCCCCACTAGCAATCGCGAATATGTTCTCCTCTTTTCCTCGTGCTCTTCCCAACGCTCCACCAACCAAAACCAGTCCGGGAAGCGATAAGCTTCGGTTATAGTAAAGCTCCTATACTGATCGATCGTGTTCAGTGTGTAAGTTGCTTGCTTGATAACTACTGAACCTTCTTACCGGCACTCACACACACACACTCACCGGTAGATTTGGGAGGCATGGGGTCCAATGGTGTAAACCTCCGCCCCCAATCTGTGTGGAGGATTGAAATTACGTCTTAAGCAGAAAGTGACGATGATTATGATGCGCCTCCTCAACCATATATTTACCTAAACCACCCTCCACTCTCGTTCTCTCTCTCTTTCATTCTAACGCTTCGAGAGTCTATACTAGTTGCACCAAATCGACGAAAACAACCGATCGGGGACAGAGAGAAGGAAGCATTGTGGTACACGCCCTGCGTGGGAGAGCGAAGGTGTGCGAGAGGTGCGGGAAATCCTACCCCAACGAAAACACAATCTCCCACTGACCTAATTACGGCCGGTATCGCTGAAGAAGCGGCGCGACGCTGTATGGCGTGGTAGGCGCATGCGAGAGCATCACAACGTCGCAACGGGATAAGGGACGCGCGGCACCACAACAACGCTCGCTAACAATGGCAAAGACGAAGACCTGCATACAAAACCCCCACTAACACACACACACACACCTCCCAGACACATATTAGAGCAAATAAGTAGGTAAACAAACATGAGCCATACGCGCGTTGTTAAATGTAGATTATTTACGGCCCGCAAGCTAAATCAGCGAGGGAGCAAGTGCGATCCTCCGACGCGCCGCTTCGACTGTTGATAACGCGCGCGCAGAAGGTGATTTGCGAATCACCTCTCCTCAACCTACTACGTCAACCTAAACGACACACGACACGACACGGCGACGCGACAGAAGAAAAAGCAAAAAAGCGGAGATGATTCACGGGGAAAATAACGAACGCGGCATGAATGGGAACGGCACACGATGACGATTTATCCTGTGGGCAAAAATCGCGGCCACCGATCCTATTTCGGGCGCGAGACAAGTGATCGTTTGGCTCTGCGCCACCACCGTCCGATAATCACTTTCCGTCAGATTTCCCCACCATTGAAAACGCCGTTGAAATACTCGTACGATGCGATGCGATACCCTCCGCGAAGGTTTCCGTTCCGATGGACACGTGCAAGAAGAACGCACCAGCGTTGGATGTGCTCGGTGCCAAATTCCGTCCGAGACTGTCTGTTTGTGCTGCGAACCGGTGCGAAGGTTTCGTCGTCCGCACGCTTGTATTCCTTCCGCGTCTGCAATCGAGCAGTGGTGAAGGATATTCGCAACCTTAAAGAAATTAATGCGTGCAATTAGTTGCCATTTCGGCTCATCGATCGCAGCAGTGTCAGTGGTGGAAGGTGAGGTTGGACAATACGCCGCCTCTTCCATACATGGCAATTTAAGCATGTTGTTCACATGATTCGATACTTTGAATAGCGTACTTAACTTTACTTTTACCAGCAAAGTTAGAACAAGTTTCTATTATTACTAGAAATCATTTGGGTCAGCTTTTGTATACTAGCCCACATTCGCTTCTACAAAAAAATACAATTAAAACTAACATGAATCGAAAAGCTCATCATAAACATATACCGCATAACAAAGTTGTTCGAACATAACTTCAAACTGTTCAACTTATCAAACGACGTTATGCGAGACAGCTGATAGCTGATTTAACCAGAACCCATAGATACAAAGGACCGCGGAATCAAAGTAAATGTAGGTATCTTCCTATATTGTTTCGGAATCACATTGCATCTATCTAGTTTCCCTATAAAGGTGAGCAGCTTGCAAAACAATGAATTTAAGTTGTTTTGCTGTGACAAAAAAATGCATTATAGCTGAGCCAGAAGAATCGAATCGATGCCAGGAATGACGCTTGAGAAAAAAAATCATTGTGAGTTATGTTCAACTCTATCAACGCTTCTTTTGCTGGATTGCTAAAATGTAAGCTAATTTTTATTTCCTTTGGAAACCGGCGACTTCTCGGCGAAACTCGTGAGTCGATGCATATGCTGTGGGTATTTTAGAAGTTGATTCTTTTATAACCCTATTCGAGATTTTATCATAGTTTTGAAAGTAGACTTTCGTCTCTTGAGAAGGTTGATTCTTTTAGGTCTGCTTTCGATTTTGTACCAGTTTTTTCCTCGACGCTTTTGGGGTGTCACATTTGTTGAACTCTTTAAAAGGATAATTTGAAAACATAATAAAAGTTGAGCTTTCAATCGATTCCATGGAAAAAAAGGAAACCACTTCATCTTATAGTTTGAGTTCTTTTAACATCATTTTCGAATCATGTTGGGTCCTGTTATTGAATTATTACATCAAATATGGTTTTAAGATACGTAAACAAAACAAAATCATGTCCTGAAAACAGTATGAATCAGCAACAGACAGGAAAAGGAATCTTTCTTCTCTGGCCTAACAAAAAAGAGACACAAATCATCATACAGACGACATAACAAATACTCATCCGTATTTATTCGCCTTAAACCCCTGACCACCTTTGGCATGTAAGGCAGTCAACGTACGATCGCCAGACGTACTAATTGCGCATGTTTATTATTATTATTTTGTTGTTGTCATACCTGTTCGCTTTCCTCGCAATGACATTGCAACTAAACCGCGGCGCGGGCACCATCCGCCCTCAATTACGCGCACACCTAACCTCTCCCCGTCACCTCCAAAGCAGATCCACATTCGCGGTGCTGGTTAAACTGGTTGTTTGATGTTGTCTGCCCCGAACAGCTGAAACATCTGATCCAACCGATCGCACGTATGTGTGCGTGAGCACAAGCGAAACGACGGTCCGGCTGATCGCGTTGGATCGCGTCTCCGCGTCCAATCCGCCAAAACGACATGCAACGCACAACACTGCACGTCGAACTTGAAATCGACGACGGACCACGCCACCCAAACCCCCATAGGCTGTCGCGGTTCATTATGCGTGTAACGCACACCACCCTCGGTTGGTTGAAACGAGCTTAGACTGTCAAGCAGCTGTAGCAGACCCACACCAAACTCTATCGGAGCAGTGATTAGAAGAAGGCACCAGAGGCCTGTTTCGATGGACCTCACGCATGTGGCCTTGCCCTTATTAGCGTTGTCTCCCAAACATGTGCTCTATTTCATCAAACAATCAGCCTAATCGCATCACATCGCAACGTCAGGATAGTATTAGAAGAGCGTTTTCCACATATCCACAAACAAGAACTCAAGCAGAGCGCTGCTGGGCTAGGAACAAAACACAACAAACACTTGAGTGTATAAGTGTATGCCGATCGGTTTTGTGTCTTTTTTCTCCATTGCCAAATGTACAACCCATTCATGTAAATGAAACCGTCGTTCCCTTCCGTTTCATTATCATCAAACCTTGAACTTTGTCGTCAAACTCGGTTTTAACACTATTTCAACCAAGCCAAACCTGCATTCTAACTTCCGCTGGCGTGAGTCACACGCAGAAGCGCACGTTAGCACCAATCTAACCTACCAACACAGCTGGCACAAGCACTTATAAGCTGTTGGAAACGGCGATAAGAATAGCCTCTGTTTCGACTATCCAACACCTGCGACACTGCGTGCGTGGTGGATGTCATTGGTACCCGTTCGTTCGTTTCTTTCCGGATTAATCGGTCAACCACGGTGCGTTGGTGAGTGTGCGTTTTTATATTGTTTCATACTTTCGCGACCACAATCCACATGTCGTTCCAGAAAGGAGAAAACCATTGCACAACATAATGCAATCTTCGGCACTTCCACCCATGTCATCAGCCGGAAAAGGTTGCATATTTCATGACCGATTGCGCAGACTGGGAAAGGTTAGACGAACGTGAGATGGCCATCGCTAGTAAAACAAAGAAGCCGTATGGCAACATTGTGGTTGTGATGATAGGCGTGGAGTCGAACGAAGTATGGAAACCCTCGATGAGTATCATTCAGTTATTTGACACGTTGAAGGTTTTCATGACCCAACGAACAGCATCAACTCTCCTTTCTTGGTCTGCCATTTCGCACTTCACGGATAGGCAAGTCTAGCGACGTGGGGGAAGGGCCAGTTGAGATTAGAACTCACAACCTGTGGTGTGTGTCTCAAGAGCATCGACTCTACGGCCATCCCATTCAACATTCATGTGAAAATTCTCACTGAACAATAATCGATTCCGGTAGTTCAACGGTCGATCGATGGTCGAACTATTCCAACGAAGAAACCAGGAAACAAACGCCTTGGAGCGGAAGCGAACAAATGAGGGTTATTTATTAAATCACCTTCCCTACAGTAGATATCTTCTACACACCGACTCACTCATGTACCACCCGAACCAAACAACTAAAATACCAAATTGATAACGATAACGCCACCTAAACGATATTATGTGTGAGATTGCAGCGTATGCCACACGTTTAGACCATCTGGAAAATCTTTCCCGCCTGCCTGCCTTGCAGCGTTGATGAGTTCGGTTTCCTTTTATTTATTCCCGGCTCTATCGGCTCCTATTCAAGCGTGGGGCAGCATTCCCCGAAACGCAGCATACCAGCGCGGCTATTGCACTGGCACGTGAGCGATCAGCAGTGTGATGCGTGGCTTTCAATTTACCAGCTTTATCAGCTGGTCAACGGGGCCACAGCCGTACTCCGCGGGCCTGGGCTCAGCGCCGGTCCGGTGCAAAACAACAACAACGAATCGATTTCAATATTATCGACCCATTACATCAGCCAGGCAGCTCCACTTGGCAGGCAGGCAAACAAGCAACTGCATACCGTTGCGCCTCCAACGAACTGCAATAGACAAAAACAAACTCATCTTTTGCCTAACCCCCGGCAGCAGGCAACGCTACCCCCGTGACTAATGGATGCAGAATGGGTAGGTGAATGAGAGTGTGCAATGTGGGTTCGACTCCCGGTGCTCGAATGGATGCACTCCTCCGTTCCCTTCTCGGCCTCGGAGGCAGCGGGTGCTGCAGCACGTGCATCGTAATGTGCAGTCCCACACACACACACACACACACACACACAACCACACACCGGCCAGACGAGCCAGACGGAGCACGGGTAAACACGGGCGATATCAATGCCTGCACAAAGAAGGGTTTCAACACTAGGAGGGGCCCCGACTGTCGCGTCCGTCTCGGTCCCGAGAACTTGCGACGAGCGCTGAAGTGGCAAATTATCCTGGTCGACAGGCGACGACACCGCCGCGCCAGGATTAGGGGCGGTGTTTCATCCGGTCTGGAATAAATAAGAATATTCACCAACTTAGTGAAAGCCTTTTTTGCCACCCGATGTTTCATAACAACTGGCAAACTGTGTTCATTGCGGGTTCATCGTTCCCCATCATGGCGGTGTTGGTCGGCTACTTGTTCTGATATAGAGGCTTTGAGCATTAGGAGCCTCTTTTGTCTCCAAGCCATGACGGTGGGATGTAGATAAGGCTGCACTGTTGACTCTAAGCAGTGGACATACGTTCTAGCTATAACCGTTTTACGATATTGGTCTGTCCCAAATCATTCTGTCTTCTATTTCTCTATTTGAGTAAGGGCTGCTATGGTAGATAAACTTATGTTCGGCTATTCATATCCAGAGGCTTACAAACTCTTTGTGGTGCCAGTCGACTTCTCCGAATAGTATAGCGTACCAAAATCACTTCAAATCGTGGACATCCTAGCTGCAAAGAATGAAAACAAATCATACTTTAAAATACGGCAATATAACACTAACGGACAAATCTGGTGTCAATTGATACTTTTGCAACATTGAGCTTCGATAACTCGAAAACGGATAGAGATATTGACAAACGGTTTTCACCCAAAGTCTTATATTTTTGCAATGTTTTTAACAGTAACAAGATACAACTTGTTACTCCTTTCGTGCAAATCATGGTGTCAATTGACACCTAAAAGGCTATTTTTGGCAATTGTTGGCCGATTGGGCAGAAATTTTCACCAGTTGTGCGTAAACTATTCTAGTTTTATAATCCGTCTAGTTTGTGACCCTACCCCCTCCCGTTTGCTCCCCAGCCCCTCCCAAGTAAAAATCCGCCGACGTCAAAATTTTTAAAACCTTCAAAACTATACATAAAAAATTTTGGAGCCCGAATTCCATGAAATGGCATATAGGGGCAGTGGTTCATGACCTACAATAAAAATTTCAGACTTTTCCGATCAAAGATGTACGAATGGCTTAACTTTATACCTCAAAAAAGAAGGAGAAGAAGATTCGAAAATTCTGTTGTTTGCTTATGAAAATGAAGGAAACAGCAAACTGAAAATATTTTCCGCTTATAATTCGTGACATTCGGTATTCAAATTACGTTTTTATTGTGCATTATGCTTTTTCAAGTCATAATTGATAAAGTTTTGTATTTATTTATATAGAAAAAAACACTTTTTATTCGGTCTACACGATTTTCCATAGCTTCTGCAATTACACGTAACTTTCTCTATGAAAACACTGTGGGAGTGGATATTCATAGTGATGCCATTTCCACAATTTTGATCAGAAAATTTTTAAAATTTTTTTCGTAGGTTTTGGACCACTGCTTCTATATGCCATTTCATGGAATTCGGGTTCCGAAAATTTTTACGTATAGTTTTGAAGGTTTTAAAAATTTTGACGTCGGCGGATTTTTACTTGAGAGTGGCTGGGGAGCAAACGGGAGGGGGTAGGGTCACAAACTCGACGAATTATAAAACTAGAATAGTTTGCGCACAACTGGTGAAAATTTCTGCCCAATCAGTCAACAATTGCCAAAAATAGCCTTCTAGGTGTCAATTGACACCATGATTTGCACGAAAGGAGTATTCGGTCCATTTGACCACCACACACT
>KZ072248.1:44920-55488 GCA_002091845.1 Anopheles cracens
CGGCAAATCGTCCTTGTTTGCGTCGTCCGTACGAAACGCGTGACGCAAAAGCCCGCCATCGGATGCACCTAAGTAAACACATCTCGCGGACAGTACACTACATTTCCTGGGCAGAAACTGGAGCAACTTTAACATCGTTTGAATACGCTTTAGTTCATTGAATTCGGATAGTCACTTTTGGCTTAATATCACGCTTTGAGGAATTGTACGAAAAAGTGTTTGATAACCAACAACCGGTGGCGGTGTGTGTGGAGAATTGTCAAAAAACCAAATTGTAAACAAACCCCTTTAGAAACGGTTTGTTGTGGAGCAGCGGTTTCGTAGCCCAATGGGCCATTGGTTCTTCAAATTGGTTAAGAAAAACTCATCACCAGCTGAACAGCTATCACGTTGTAAATTGAGACTGAATAATGTTGTGATTGATGGTTGGTATAACCAAAATATTTTCGTTTTGATGGACTAGATATAATAGTTTCTCTCCGTTGCTATTGGCAGATTGAACGGTTGACTAATAGCTGATTACACAATATTAATCAGTAAGGAAGGAACATGTCAGCGGGGTAGAAATTAGCAGCTGACGTTTCTTCAACGGTGTTGTGACAATTTTGCCAGCAAATCACTTTTTTCTCGTTCAATGTAAACAACCGAAAGAATTTAATTAAAACATAGGTTTATTCACTAAATAGCAGCCACCCAAAATGATTAAGCTAGACGCATTTATAGGAGATAGTGATATCGGCACACCGACCGGCATAGAAGACGTTTGCCAGCGAATATCGGAGAGAGAAGTGAGCGAAGAAACGAGTGTAGAGTAATACCTAAAACATCCTGTTGTGACTAATCACGAAATTACTTTTCTACTTCGTCCTCAATTTGCAGCAACACATCGATTCCCGTCTCGAGGAGATTCTTTCGCAGCAATGCCAGCTGGAAGCAAAAATGCGTAACATCGGGGTTGCCCTGAGTGGGCTGAACGTGGTGTCGGACAGAAGCCGACACCTGTCGGAGATGATTAATCACACCGCTACGCTGGCGGAAAGCGTGAGCGCCAAAGTGAGGCGGCTGGATGAAGCAAGGGTAATGCCAATGTCGTTCATTTGATGTCTCAAGCCTCTACTATACCTAATTTTTCGCGCCTTTAACTTGTAGAACCGCGTCTCAGAGTGCCAGCAGCGCGTGCACGATTTAATCGATCTGCAACTCTGCAGCCAGGGCGTCATGACTTCGATCCGCGAGGAAGACTTCGAGCAAGGGGCAGCCCACGTGAATCGCTTCCTTTCCATGGACAAAACGCTTCTGCAGAAGACTGCTGACGACGTCAGCGGCTCGATAACGTCGGTCAGCCAAGCGGTGTCTACCCTGGAGCAGGCAACCGTGCAGATCCAGCAGATGGTAAGCCAAAAGTTCGACGAAGCCGTCAAACGCGACGATCTGGCGTCGGTGGAGCGCTTCTTCAAGATATTCCCGCTGCTCGGTATGCACGACGAGGGCCTTGAAAAGTTCATGACGTACATCTGCGGCAAGCTGCAAGCGAAAGCGGCCAAAGAGCTGCGCTCCTCGATGGATATTGCGAAGGCGGAGAAGCGAACGGCCGTCGCGTATGCCGACACGTTGACAATACTGCTGGAAAACATTGCGCGCGTGATCGAAGTGAATCAGGCAATCATCGAAAATTGCTACGGCCCGGGTCGGCTGGTACAGATTTGTCGTATACTGCAGCGCGAGTGCGACGATGAGGTGACCAAGTGTGTGCAGGAGTTTAATCGCAACCGGCAGACGGGGCGGAGAATTGCACAGATCAACGATTTTATCAAAAATGCCGGATCAAGCGGTTCGACGATGGGCCACTACCGGAAGCCGTCGGGGGGCGGATCAGTTGATAAACTGAATGCGAAGGATATCGACAGTTTGATCGGTGAAATAACGATCATGCATTCGCGGGCCGAATTATACGTGAAGTTCATTAAACGAAGGTGTGCGGTAAGTGTTCGATAAGTTGCCATATTACATTATTTATGTATTTCTAAGCATTCCGAAGTGATTTAACCATAGCTCATGTACAACATACATTTATTTGGGTTTGTTAAGAGCTACTGAAACATATTCAAGGACTGCGATTTTCACATTTATTGTTATTCATACTTAATTCTTCATTCTTGTCTTCTGTGACAACTTAGCTGGAACTTGTAGAAACCTAACAGCTTACGCACGGAAATAAAATCTTTAAATCTCTCTCTCTCTCCCTCTCGCTTTCTTCCAGAACGATTTGGATAAAAGTTCGCTCACTCCGGAGGCGAAACAGGAACGACTGGCTGAACTGCAAGCGCTGCTGCAAAAGTCGCGCCTCAACACGCAAATGCAGGAGCTGCTCAGCACGTATCTGCTGTTCGAGCGCTATTTCATGGAGGAGAGCGTGCTGAAGGCGATCGGGCTCGATAAGCTTGACGAGGGTCAACAGTGCTCGAGCATGCAGGACGACGTGTTTTTCATCGTGCGCAAGTGCATCCGCCGGTCGAACGGTACCCAATCGCTCGACGGCGTCTGTGCGGTCATCAACAATGCGGCCAGCTGTTTGGAGGAAGACTTCCTGAAGGCACTGAAGGCACCACTAAAGGCGGGCTACCCGACCGGCTACATCGATCTGGCGCAGGCCTATAATGCATTCCAAAGCTCCATCCAGCAGGGCCGGCTGCAGACGAGCGATTCGGACCAGGCCCGGGGTCGCTTTATTGCCGCTCTGAACAATGCCGACATGTCGACGGAGTTTATCGAAACTCTGTGGAAGATGATGACGGAGGAGACGGCAATAACGTTCCCGACGATGAGCGCCCGCGAGAAGGAGAAGCTGGACAGCTGTCTGGGTGGTCTGAAGTCGGTTGGCGATTCGTTAAAGGCGTTGGTTGACTTTGGTTTCCAGCAACTCCGCTCGTCCGCCATTAAACCGCGCCTGCATCCGTGGGTGGACCAGTTTCTGACGCACAATCACAACCTCACGGAGGAGGAACTGGCCACGTACGAGGCGAGCGAGACGTTCGTGCAGTTTTTGATCGTTCAAATTGATGGGTTGTTGAGCTCATTTAAAGTGGCGCTAACGCCACGGAACTACGACGCACTGGTGAGCATCGTGACGACGGAAATTACGGCGCGAATGGAACGAGCGATTAAGAAGACTACGTTCAACCGAATGGGCGGTTTGGTGCTGGATCAGGAGGTCCGTGCGCTCGCGTCATTCCTGACCGGTGCCACGTCCTGGTCGGTGCGGGATAAGCTGGCGAAGCTACTGCAGTTGGGAACGATTCTTAATCTGGAGAGTGTGGCCGAGCTGCCAGAATATTGGGAATCGTCGTCTGCCAGCTGGCGATTGACGGCCAACGAGGCACGATCCATACTAGCGCTTAGGTAAGCTTCAACGTAATATCTATTCCGGAGGCAATCAATTACAAACTTCTCTTCTATTTTGCCAGGATCGATTTTAAAATGGAGGACATCAAGAAGATTAAGTTGTAATGATAACAATAAACTGCTAGTGAATCAAATTACATTTATTTGCGTTTACAGCGAAATTTTCTCCTTTACAAATGCGTTACTGGTGTTGAAGTAGATGTACAGCACGGCCGCTGACAGACGAGCCTGCGAATCTAGCCGCTGCACGTCATGCGCCCACTCCACCTTACCCCAGTGGCCCTGCTGGAACTCTTCCTCCAGCCGGGCGAGCTGCACCGCCTTCTCGATCGGGATGTACCGATCGACGCAGGCCATCGTCAGGATGATCGATTTGATCGTGTCAACCGCAAACACGAACCCGTGCAGGGCGGCCGTATTGTAGGAAGAAAAGTATCGGCTCAGGTTCATTGCCATGCCCGGCTCGAACGTTGGCACGACCAGCGAATCCGTGGATGCGAGATTGATTTCGTACCGCTTGTTGCACCACTCGACGATCGGTGTCCACTCTTGGTTTTGTATTTTTTTCAGTTCCAGTTCTTCCTATTGCGAATACAGCAAAGGATATGAAAATTGAGACAACAAAAACCCGGGAGAATGTGCCAACTTACGCTCGAGTGGAACAAAACCGTGTCGGTGTTGATGTAGTTCACCAGATAGTTGACCATATCGTGCTTCTGCAGGCTGTTGGGATTGTCTATAACCGTGCTACTAAGGGCGGTCTACGAAAAATCAAAAGCAATACATAAATCACTTCCCAAGGGAGACAGATATCACCTACGCACCAAGTGCATTGACGACCGGTCGATTACGTCTTTCTGAGCGTCCCATTCGGTAGCGATTGCAATGGCAAGTGGCTCACTTTCGACGTAAAATGGTAACCCTCTCGGCGTTTTCAACTTTCTGCTGTCCAGTGTTATTTCGTACCGTCCATTGCTGGAGATGACACCGGTGTTTTTGTAGAATCTTTTCGGTGGTGCCGCTAGAAAAAGTTCAGTGGAGGGTTCGATAGAACATAGAAGATCGATAGAAGGAAAACATTGCATACAAACCATAGTTTCTGGTAGAAATTTGAACCGTAGGACGAATATTTCGCGCCAAGTTCGAGAGACACGAACGAAGCATTTTGTAATTTGTGTATTTCGCTTCGGTTAGCCGGATAGGCTTACATAAATAAGTGAACTGCAGCAAGAACTACAACGGCATGGGTTTGTTACGAAAATCAAGCGAAAGCAAACATAACCAAATGACGTTTGTTGTGACATTTCACAGTGGCGTGAAACTAACCCTCGCAAGTGAACATGAATTCTGGCATCCTCGGGAACAATTATTGTGTTTGGTTATCGATTTTTACTACTATTAATAATGCAACTAGAGCTAAGTTAATTTTGAGCATGGTTTTTTTTTATCCTAAAGTAAATAAAAAAACACGCTCATGAGTGCGTGAAAGTTGCCCTTTTTTATCAAACCAGTTTGACAGTTTGAAATTCTTTTGTTTATGCATTTTTTTGAACGGCTTCTTTTGTTTGCCCTTTTCTTTCATCAAAAAAGCTCCTGAATCTTGGCAACAAACCGTTTTGCGGTAAGTGCATAGAAATTTGTTTTTCGCGTAAAATTATTCTTAATTGCATCAAACCTTACAGGTAGTTGATATTCCGTTCGCATTGCATATGTTCTCAAGTTTGTGCCTCAAAACATGTGCCGAGAAAACGAATCTTAGCCACACGATTTCTAACGTTTCTTGTAATGTTCAAAACATATGCTGTGATTTCTTTCCATTTCAGGAGCTTTCTCCGGTTCACTGTTCTTCCTGTGCCATTCCATCCTCACTCCCACGTGTGCCATGGCTGCCATTTATGAAAGAAATTTTAATCCGCATCGATGTAACATCTGCTTCATGGAGTCACCTACCAAACCACCATCGACGCTGACACCGTGCGCCGGCTGTAACATGGTCAAGTACTGCTCGAAGGAGCATAAAAAAATGGATGAAACTTCACACAAGCTGTTTTGTATAGCAGTGCAAAAGCTGGTCTCTGTGAAAAACACCAACCATTTGTTGCGCTGCGCGGAGTCGATCCTTAAAAGGTCTTTCCAATCACAGCCCAAAGCCATTTGGCATCATCTGAGCCTCTGTCAGATGATGCTGAGCAAAATACTTCGTCGCGAGTTGTACGAGCACGAGCGAACGATCCTTACGTTTCCCGCGGTATGCGCCGTCTGCCTGGAATATCGGCCGGAAAAGCTGACATTTTGTGCGGAATGTCATCAGGTGGCTTACTGTGGCAAGGCGCACCGTTATGCTGACCGGAAGAAACATTCCAAGTGGTGTGCCGGATTGCGGTTGAACTATTATATCGATAACGGTAGGAAGTGACTGCAAGCGTGGGGATGTTTTTGTTCGATTTCATTCATCTATTTGATACAAAATCAAATCATGCTTCTTTTTCTGTATCGTTCTAGATTTACCGGATGTGTTCAACAACATACGGGACGGTGTTGATATCTTTACCGAAGAAACATTCCAGAAGCCATTCCCGACAGATGTCTTCGAGTTGGTCAATATGGTGAGCAGTTTTAATATCCAAAAACCCTCCGATGCTAGCCCCGCCTTGGAGCTGGCCGAAGAGATCCAGTCGGTGAAGGTGGCGGGGCTGTTTTCGTGCATCGGCACGGTGCTGCACGTACTGCGGGTCACCAATTTGATCGAGGAGCTGACCGAAGAACTCAACGTGTTCGTGCTCGGCACCGAGGAGGATGATATATTTTTCAATCCGATAACCTGTGCGGCGTTTTTCTGCTGCCTGCCAAAGTTGCGTCGGCTCGGTGTTTTTCTTATCGGACCCGAGTCATGCGACGAGAATGCTTTCTGTTTCTCGATGGATGATAGTCGCTTCGTAGAAGTCTTAAAGTATCGCTGCCTGTACCATAAGATGCCCCACAATACTAATCTGCCGAATCCGCACGTGTTCGTTGCATTCAACAGTGGATTGCATGAGTTAGTTGGAACCGAGCAGGACACCTGGGAGCCAACGCTGCGCAGTCTGTTCGACATGCCGAACATACCGATCGCGTTCACGTCTTACACGCACGGCGAGGCGATCGATGATTCCAACGCGATTCAACTGTATGCACACCAGGCGGGGATGCAGCATCGCCTCAAGTACATTGAGAGAAACGCGCTCAATCCTTTCTACGATCCGAAGCCGATTCGCAATCCCGATCACAAGGACGAAGAAATGCTTTTCTACCTGAACCAGTACATTTCGATCGTAGTCATCCGGAAGGGCTAGGTTCTTTTTGGACAACCGTTATTTCTTATATCTTTACAATCGTTTTTTGGCCATTTGGTTTTTACCACATACCACTTTTTGATAACTTTTTCTATGCTAATGAAACACACAACATTCACATAGGGATAAGAGGTCTCATATTAGTATTACATATGAATGTTCCTTCACGTGCATTTATTGTTTTTAGTTTTTTTTTCTATACAAACGGGAGAAAACTTTTGTTTTCTCCGCAAAAAAAAAAGAAATGTTCTGAAACTCACTTTTAAGCACCGGATTAGTATGTGCCGGGTTATCATCCGGAAGGGCTAGGTTCTTTTTGGACAACCGTTATTTCTTATATCTTTACAATCGTTTTTTGGCCATTTGGTTTTTACCATATACCACTTTTTGGTAACTTTTTCTATGCTAAGGAAACACACAACATTCACATAGGGATAAGAGGTCTCATATTAGTATTACATAAGAATGTTCCTTCACGTGCATTTATTGTTTTTAGTTTTTTTTCTATACAAACGGGAGAAAACTTTTGTTTTCTCCGCAAAAAAAAGAAATGTTCTGAAACTCACTTTTAAGCACCGGATTAGTATGTGCCGGGTTATCGAATTATCATCACGTGAAATAAAGTAAGCACAACACAGTACAAACACTACTTACGGTAGTCGATGGTCGCATTTATTGTCATTCAGGTAAAAACGGAACAATGGTAAACGGTATTAGCTTATGATAAATTGTCCGGTTGAGTAAAAAAACAAAGACGAAAAAATACTAAGCTGCCCAGCAAACGACAGCCTAGCTGGATCGGCCTTCCCAGAGTGGGTTGGTCACCGGGACCGAACCACGCGCGTGGACGCTTCAGTTCACCTTCAGGAAGTCGGACGTGTGCTTCACCCAGAACACGCCACCGTTGAGGGCGATCGTGCAGAAGACGCGCGCCTGCTCACTCAGACTCTTCGGGGCGATCCAGTTGAAGGTGATGGCGTTCGGGGCGGCTTCGATCTTCTTGTGCGTAACGGCCGACTGGAGGAAACGTCGTAAGTAGAGAAAGAAAGGGAACGTACATTAGAATTGCGCCGATTAGTTCTGCGTTGCTAGATAAGTGCTTCTATTGAACCCTGCCACACCGTCGCATCGCGGCCTCATACGTAACAGGTGTCGCACAAAGTGATTTTAACGGTCGCTGGAGGCAGAGTTTATGGTAATAAGAACCAGTTAGAACAGCGGGACATATCGTGTCTAATTAAAATCCATTAAACATACACTCCCTGCTGTCCGGTCGGTTACGGTTGACAATCACGATGGCGTGCCGAGTACAGGCGATTTTGCAACATCACACCACAACACCACTTACCCCCTTCGAGTTGCCGCAGTCCACCTTCTGGATGTAGTTGTTGTTCGGCGGCACGTCGAACGAACCGATCGCCGTTTCGCCTACGCGCGTCTGGCACAGCAGTCCCTTGATCGTGTCCTTGGCGCTGTTGCCTGCGGGTGAAGGGAAGCAAACGTGCCGGTGAGTAGACATTTATACATTTTATTGCCAATATTGATAACTCCCCACCCGCTCCGCTACAGACTTCCGGTTCCGCCTCGGCCAGCTTACCTTTCACGGTGATAGTGACAGCTTCGTTGCCGCGGATTTCCTTCTTCGACAGCACGATCTGGTACGGGGCGCTCGACTTCTGCGGGTCGGTGTGATGCTGCGGGATCATGTCACCGCAGGCACCGTTCGGTGCACCGGTGGAGAAGCTAAGCGCGGGCGCGGCACAGAGGGTGTTGCAGATTTGTGGCACGACAACAACTCACCAACGGTATCGCATCTAATAACGCACCTTCAAAGCTGCGTAAGGTCGTTTCGATCTTCTTTAATCACTATAATCGCAGCACGTGCGTGGATTCTCTTCACCGCATCCGCGCGGATGTGCCTTCGCTGGCCTTGCGCATTTAGATGTGGCTATTAAGCCGCCGTTTGCTACCGGTGTGCGATTGCGTTGCGATTTTCCACCTATCGATCGTGTTATAGATACAGTCGTCTGCATCTGCACCTCCTCACCCCGTATCGGCTGCACCGACGAGACTCGGGCGGGTAGTATTAAAATTGAAAGTAGCATATCGCAGCCGTATCATAGTCACAGGTGTTTATAGTGACACAGACCACCCCGTGCCGCCCCTGTTACGAGCCTGTCAACCGGTTCGCAAAGTAATTATGTGGGACGTACAAATTACCATAACGGCGACGACAACCGGTGGGCGGAGGTGTGGTGGACAGGGGATCTCGTCAGCCGGCAACAGACCGACACCGACAGCATCTCAACTGGTTGTGACTTTTGGGTCAATGCTGTCCGAGTCCGACTGCATAATCAACTCCCAAGTGCCGCGGGAGCTTAACCGAAGCCGCCTCGGGTCACACTATGGTGGGTTTTTTTTCTCGTGTATGTACAGTACCGGCAGGGGATCTGCAACGTTTCCGTTCTCGCCGTTTGCGATTAGTATGGCCCCGAGAAGCCCATCAATCGCGAGAACAAGAAATCAATCAAGCCTGCTAATTAGAATTGCGCCGATTAGTTCTGCGTTGCTAGATAAGTGCTTCTATTGAACCCTGCCACACCGTCGCATCGCGGCCTCATACGTAACAGGTGTCGCACAAAGTGATTTTAACGGTCGCTGGAGGCAGAGTTTATGGTAATAAGAACCAGTTAGAACAGCGGGACATATCGTGTCTAATTAAAATCCATTAAACATACACTCCCTGCTGTCCGGTCGGTTACGGTTGACAATCACGATGGCGTGCCGAGTACAGGCGATTTTGCAACATCACACCACAACACCACTTACCCCCTTCGAGTTGCCGCAGTCCACCTTCTGGATGTAGTTGTTGTTCGGCGGCACGTCGAACGAACCGATCGCCGTTTCGCCTACGCGCGTCTGGCACAGCAGTCCCTTGATCGTGTCCTTGGCGCTGTTGCCTGCGGGTGAAGGGAAGCAAACGTGCCGGTGAGTAGACATTTATACATTTTATTGCCAATATTGATAACTCCCCACCCGCTCCGCTACAGACTTCCGGTTCCGCCTCGGCCAGCTTACCTTTCACGGTGATAGTGACAGCTTCGTTGCCGCGGATTTCCTTCTTCGACAGCACGATCTGGTACGGGGCGCTCGACTTCTGCGGGTCGGTGTGATGCTGCGGGATCATGTCACCGCAGGCACCGTTCGGTGCACCGGTGGAGAAGCTAAGCGCGGGCGCGGCACAGAGGGCCACGGCAAGCAGGACGCACGCGAAACGGTAAGCCATTTTTAGTTTAGGTGCTGTGAAGAATGAGAAAAAAAACTATTATTAATCATCCGGGGTGAAGCAGTTCGTTAGTAAGAGCACACGATAATTGAGCCTTTCAAAGCAACGAAATGTCTGCATTGCAAGATTTTGCATTTTGCATTGAAGATAATTAACTAGATGTTCCTAATCGAAATCAGTAGTAGGGTGGAATAACAGGATTTTAGTTTTGCTTAAGTGTAGCAATAGGAATAGGTCAAGACTCCGAATTAACCATTAAGCAAAGCGAGAACGTGTACAAAACAATACCAACAATAACAGGAAAACCAAATCGTGGCAATCTTGATTCGGTGGCGCCATCTTTTGGCGGGTAACGCGACTAAGCATAATATTCAAAAATGAACAGGCTTGTTTGCCGTAAATCTTGTCTGGGATCAAGATAAACTTCATCATAAAAATGTCATATGAATTGATCCAGTAGATTTGAAGTTTAAGGGATATGTTTGAAAATCCTCTCAATTTTCTCACTTAAATATGAAATATCTCGAAATTATCGATGTAGAAATATA
>KZ072248.1:92485-108153 GCA_002091845.1 Anopheles cracens
TTAACACTATCCCAGCTAGAGTGGATCATTTTAAACAAAGTGGTGGTTTTGAAAATATTTATGTTAAATGTCTTATAAAAATACACATTTTTTCATGAAAAAAAGTAAAATAAACTTCTTTCGCTTATCATATATGTATAACCGATCGTTTGAACAAAGTGTAAACATCGTTTGACAGATAGGTTACCGAGTGTCAGGTTCGATTTTTGTTTTCTTTTTTCACTGACTTTGCTCGGACGAAACAAAACAATCGAGATCCAACTTCGCGCTTTCCGCAGGATTTGCTTAAAAAATGAATTTTGTGCAAGAAAACAATCACGTCCTGTACCTGTGGGGCGGTGCGGTCGGTCCGGAAATCGAGAAGGAGGTGAACGAAATCAAATCCATCCCGAACGTGCAGGTTAACGTGGAAAATGTGGAGCGTCTGCAGCTTGGTAAGTTCTGGAAAATTACTCACCCATGATGACTTGTAATCCATTGGCTCTCCTCGCATCTTCAGCCGAGTACGGAAACTCACAGTTCGATGTGATTCTGGCAAACGTTTCGACCGAAAATTCGGCACTCGTTGCATTGCTGGTGAAGCTGCTGAAGCCGAAGGGAAAGGCGGTGTTCAAGGACGACACGGCCACGAGCTTCGAATTGGCACGCTCCAATCTGCTGCTGGCGGGATTTATCAACATTGCGGCATCGAGCAATAATGGTATAACGATAACGAATGGTTTTGAGGGAGCTGTTATCATTTCTTCTGTTTCTTCACTTTCTTCGGTCGTGCTTCGTCCATTTCGTCGTCCGAATCCATACCGTCACCATTCTCCTCGCCGGATTCCATCTCTTCTCCGTTGCCATTGTACTCATCGTCCGACTGCTGCGACTCCCCATCCTCGGAGCCGGCGCCTTCATCGGATCCATCCTCAGCGAATGCTTGCGTACTGAACTCTAGCTGTAGACGCTTTTCGTTTTTCGATACCACCTCTAGAAACTTCTTCAGATCCTGCTCGATGAAATGGTTATTTTTGAGCTCGAGCTGCTGCCAGATTTGCTCATCATCCATCTCCTCCGTAACGAGCTCATCCAGATATGGGACCGGTTCATCATTAGCGACAATCGGATTTGTAGTGCCATGATCGTAGATATCTTTCACTAGGAGCTTCAACTTTTTCGCTACTGGTTTCTGTATCCTGCAATATAAGAGCACGCCGAAAAATAATGCATTTATAAGCAGAAAGCATCGCACGTGGGATTGTTTACGCACTTCAAGTAGTTCGCCGGTTGTTTTGTGTATTTCCGAAATTGTTTCACGTGTGACTTTAAACTCTCCGTCTGCGGTCTCAGCAGAAGCGGAGAAACACCGTGTGCTTTAACCATTTTAACACGTTTTGTGTACAATAATTAATTTCACTAAATTTTGTTCAGAAAACCAAAACAAAACCACATTGCTTTTGCGCAGCGTGTTTGACAATTATGACGTCAACTGTCAAAATAATCTAATGTGCAACGGAACAAGGCCAGCTCAATTCAACGCACGAGATTGAATGCATATTTGTTGTGTTAAATTCGTTTTTTCCTAAAACTATTAGTCATTTCGCATTAAGATAAGTAATTTGCTTCTCAGATACAAATCATAGGCAATTCTACATCGTTTATGGGCCTTTTTTGTGCAAACCAAATTCGCATCGCACACACACACCAACACATCGGACCCGGTACAAACTTGTCAATCTGACAAGCGGCTGTTTGTGGCATGAAAAAAACGAAGTAAAGTGTGCGAAGGAAAACAACGCGGGCAAACAAAAAAAAGAGCGGAGTGAGAAAAATCGAACAATTTGCATGCCTTGTGGTTATCGCGGACGCGCACCCTTGGCCGTGTGTTTTGTTCCCGTTCCCGTCCAGCGGCCATACGCACGCAGGAAATTCCATCCGAAAAAGCGCAACGGCGGCTGGGTCGGCGGATGTGAGCGAAAAAGCAACGTTGGGCCGTAAGCGTGTGTGCATGCGTATATCATCATCGATCAGCGTGCGTATATCGGCGCTTTCTCAGCCGGCAAACGGGGCGGCCCGCGCGGCAGAGCAGCGATTATTTTACACCTCAGCGGGCTACGCGCATTCCAGTTACGACGGTTTTGTGCGGTACACCGATGTGCTTGCTTCCACTTGCAAACCGAAATCGGTAGTTCGAACCAGTTCTCCCAAGTTCTCGGAGCAACAGCGCATCCGAACGCCAGTGTGAACCAAGGGTGTTGCCATCTCCCAGCCGACGGAAAGGCAGTGGCGCGGTGCCGATTAACAGACACGATTTCCTAATTAACCCCTCTGCGGTGTTGCCGAGTGTGCTGCGTACCAGTTTAACATGGGTGACGCTTACCTGACCAAGGAGCACCTTGCCGGGTTCGATAATTACAAGGTAAGGACGCGTGCAGGAACCGCGTTACATAAGATACAGGGTTCCCCAAGGATACCGGAGCATGGTCCTGGGACGTTGCCCACCACGAACTCGTCGTGAATGGCGCCAGTGAACGTGTCGATGTATGCTCAGCTGGTGTGGAAAGAACGCACGTCACATGAACCACTTGTACCGCTCGATATCGACCAAATATTGTCCTTTGCATAGAAAGTATTCCTATGTTTTCTAGAAATCTATTTTTAGTCCATAATTCTAGTTTCCGTTGCTAGATTCTGCGCCTACAGCGGGGATGAGTGTCTTCAGCTGATTAGCTAAAACAATGTTCCGACGCATCTTGACACGTGGGATGGAAAATTGAATTCTTAGTAAAAATCATATGTAGGGGAATTATGAGCATTATTCAAATTCTTCTATACTATTCGAAGCTCCATGCTGTTAACTACTGCAAATTAATAACGACTCTTATCTTCCGTTTCAGTACAATGCTAAGGATACATCACCACTCAGTATTTATGTTATGCATCCTTTCTGGAATTGGCTCGTAGAGGTGAGTAAAAGCGGTCTCGTTTTAGGCAATTTCCGCTCAAGTTACGGTTCAGCTTACGGATGAGACGATGGGTGTTGGTGAATCGTAAAAAAAAGAAAAAAAACACCCCAAAAACCTGTTATCGCTGATTAGAAGTTGTGTCCGGTATGGTGCGTCTTATCGGTTTTCTTCGTACCGATAGACAACACTCAAGACATCACTTGCCGAAAATGTCACTCTCGGCACTATAACAACAAAAAAACCCAATTCTTCGATTGCATCATACACCGGTGTGTAATTCCTCCGACCACCCGGGTGCTGATAAGGTGTTGGAACTCCGCCATCGTTCCGTTTGGGGCTTGCCCAACAAACAAATGCTGCCTATTGCTACAGTCACGGATGAAAAACATTGAGCCCCCATTTCCATTGCAGTACTTCCCGAAATGGATTGCACCGAACGTGATGACGTTCGCCGGCTTCCTGTTCACGGTGGCCAACTTTGTGATGCTTTCGTGGTACGATTGGGGCTTCTGGGCGAGCACGGAACTAGAGGACACGACCCCTGTGCCGAACTGGTTCTGGGCTCTGGCGGCGGTCAACATTTTCCTCGCCTACACGCTGGACGGCATCGACGGTAAGCAGGCGCGGCGTATAAAGCTGTCCGGTCCGCTCGGTGAACTGTTCGACCATGGGCTCGATTCGTACTCGGCCTTCTTCATCCCCGCCTGCCTGTACAGTATATTCGGACGCGGGCCGACGTCGGTTCCACCGATACGCATGTACTACATTATGTGGACGATATTTTTCAACTTCTATCTGTCGCACTGGGAGAAGTACAACACGGGCGTGCTGTACCTACCCTGGGGGTACGATCTCGGCATGTGGGTAAGTGTGGCAAACGCCGATTTGTGGATAGACCGACAGCTGAATGTTCTCGCCATTGCAGGGTTCCGTGTTGATGTACCTAGCGACATGGCAGTTTGGTTATCAGCTGTGGAAGGTTGCCCTTCCGTGGGGCCTATCGGCCGGTCAGCTGATGGAAGTCTGTCTACACGTAGAGGTTAACATTATAGTATTTGCCATACCGAATTGGATGGAGTCAAATGTGATGTTGGTAATATGCTTCGTGTTTGGTGTGAAACGGTAGCTAGGTCACATTACAATTGCTTTAATAATTGCATTGTTTGCACAGTTGCGACCGATCGGGCCGATTTTTAATGGAATTGTGTAACACTCAGCAAGAAGAAACATACAACACAACACGCACGACGCAACATGACACCCGTGCAGGACAATCCATTACTATCGCTAACTAATGGCTGCATCGTTGATCATTTATGATATTTTTTATATTTTGGATAGGATCGCTAATTTACTAAATGTGTTGTCTTTTCTGGTAGATAAATTGCAATTACAACCATTTCCATTTCTATTTATTCTATTCTATTACAAGTTTCAATTCACCATTTACTTCTTTTCCGTCGGACGCAATGTAACGCAATAATGATTTTCCCATAAATATTTGTATAATAGTTATGTATGGATTATTTTAAACTAAAACTTCTAAAAAAGAATTGATTGGAATCCTAAAGAAATTCATTCTGATGGAAGGTATATGGTCAATTATTAGATAGTGCTTGTATAATTTTTTGTACTATCAAGTTACATTCAAGCAATGTTTCCTAGCCCAATTGCCGTGGAATATTGGATGTTGGGCAGTCATTTCTAACCTTAATTCCTGATGGGAGGAATTTATCATAAAACAAATTAGTAAGGATATAAACTAATAGTTGAGCTTATAATCATGAAATTTAACACTTTTAACATCCGTACACAGCCTAATGTTGGCAGTTTGGTTATCAGCTGTGGAAGGTTGCCCTTCCGTGGGGCCTATCGGCCGGTCAGCTGATGGAAGTCTGTCTACACGTGAGCGCCATGTCCAACCTACCGATGGTGGTTTATAACATGTACCGCTCGTACAAGGATCGCACCGGCAAGATGCGCACCATGAAGGAAGCGATGCGGCCGCTCTTCACCTACGGCACCTTTATGTTCGTGTGTTTGCTGTGGGTGTTTGTTTCGCCGAACGACATCATGAACCGTGACCCGCGGGCCGTGTACATCATGACGGGAACGATCTTCAGTAACATTAGCGTAAGTTTCAAACATGATGGTTTAATCCAAACAATTACAGTAAATAAACAGCACCCGTTTTCTGCTTTCCAGTGCCGGCTAATAGTTTCGCAGATGTCCAACACGACCGCGGAAACGTTCAACTGGTTGACGGGGGTGCTTTGCGGTGCGATTCTGATGAGCCTGACCATGCCACTGCTCGAACGGCCGCTACTCTATTTGCTCGTGATTGGTTCTTCACTCGCACACTGGCATTACGGTACCGGAGTGGTAAGTATTCATCGTAAAATGTTGAATTAAGTCTTATTTTTTATTTAATCAACTTTAATAGTTGACCAACACAGGAGGGTTTGTAGTTGATTCGCAACATCTTAAACATTTACTAGTTGTGTAGCATATGTACATGTATATAGCATATCAGGAAGCTCAATTTTCATTTACACGCTTCACGGCTGGTCCGCAGATCGGGTGTGCTAAAAGCATGACGCATTTATGTTGCTAATTACCATTAAAGTCCTTGATGTGGTAGCGTCTGTCAGATTGAGGAGGACACGAACGGATGGTTCCCCTTGAAGGAGCTACCCAGCGGCGTGTTGTGCCTGTTAGCAAGCTGGTCAATAACAATAATCAGTCAATAATCAGTGTGAATAATGAAAAACCAGCACGATTTCTGCAATGCCAATATTATTTCTATCAAGCAAACGTTTTAATCCAAGCCAAGCATGGATTGTCCACATTGCAACGAAATCCACCTTTAAAGGGTACAACATCAGTGGTACGAAAAGAAGATACCATTTGGAGCCTTCCGGTCCGCGTTTGTGCCAGCCGGGGTTGCTCTCCATTCGGATTTGACCGATCGCGAGCAACCAGTTTGTCCGGTAGGCGCTCTACGCGCTCATTAACCCCCAACGGTGCCGTTATGTTACGCGTTCTAGGTTGATTCTGTGTCGACAAGAAACCCCCACGTTCGTTCGATGGCTCAGGCGCAGAATAACAAAATTCTGGTCGTTCCTGCAGCTTCTGAGATATGGAAGAAGTTGAAGATGAGTACTGGAGGGCTGCAATCTGAAGGGTCTGGTTTGAGAAAGTCCAGAGGGAGATTTCACTCACCGAACGCACCGGAAGAGGATGCTGATTGTGAAAGTGTTATGCAGATTGAGGTTTATTGAATCGACTACAGAATGTTGAATATGATATTTGACCGCGATTAGCTTTTTGGAGAAAGTTTAATGTGATCTAGAATCGGAATCTAGTGAAATTGACCTATATGTTCGTTTATCCAATTATGGTGCAATTATAACTTATCTATCGCATTTGATACGCAGCCAGCGGGAAGGCGACGAAGAACGCAAACTTCACTCACCGGGAGGGACATTGCGATGCTCCGGTCCCCGGGAACTCCACGGGGATAAATTCGCACCACACTTTCTGGTGACGGTGACTTTTTGTTTTGTTTTGGAGTGTGTCGCCTATTTTGAAACCAATGTTGACGACATTCTTGCGCTGGTGCGCTGTGAAGTCTGGAACAACTAGCCCAGCCACTGTACTTGGACGTTATTCTTGCAAGGACAATTATTCTTGTGCGCACGCGAGTGTTTTACAACTAATTACATTAATCACTCTCCGTTCGCGGGGCGACCCTGATCCCGAGGGGTCACTCACATTTGCAACAAAACTTCCCTCGACTGCTGTTTATTTATTGATGTGCCCATTGTGCCAAATAAAAGCCATATTCTACTCGACGCGGTTCAGTGCAGTAGGCTTTGCGTGAACGAAAGAATCGGCTGCTACTATGTTTTTGCACTGCGCTGCGCTGTTCGTTCCTAGTGGACCACAGCAATCGAATCTCTCGAGCAGAGCGTGCTCTCTCGGGCGCACGTCGTGTGGCTAGACCGCGTGTGCAAGATAATCTAATGACGTCGTAACCTCAGCTCGACGATGGGACGTTTCGCGGGGGGATTCCTCCAGTGTGTAGAGGGCAGTGTGCGGCAAGGGTGAGTATTTTAAGAATAATCTGATTCAGCTTGTCTAGAGCGTGCTGAGCGTGCCGAAGTGCTTTGCTCCAGAATCTATATTGGCTCGGCTGGACCCACTTTCACTGTGGTGGGCCGGTATCAAGCAGGCAGGAAAGCTCTGGATGATTAATCTTTGAAGACGCGTAAGTAAACACAAAACCTATTACTGAAGTTAGCAAGAAGCCCGAAAGAACATTCACGAGAAAAGAAATTGCTAGGAAGAGAGAAAGAAAGAGAGCGAGAGGTGGGGACACGGAGTACACATAAAACGCACAACACACACACTTCAAAAAGGCGCTGGTAGACCCCGATTCTCACCATCCTTCCTCCTTCGACAGCCTAGTGTACGAGCCGTTGCGCTCCGACGTCGACATGACGCAGCTCCAGCTGCAGCCGGACGACCGCTACGACGAGCTGGAGCAGAACGACGCCGACACCGACGGACTGGACGATGGCTGGGACGAGCTGCGGCTGCTCGGTGCGCAGGAACAGTGTGGCCCGGACCGGAAGCGCGACAGTTACGGTGTCTGTCAGTTCGTGCAACCATGACACCCGACCCCACCGGACACAGGAGCTTCCTGGTCCGCTAGCTGTTAGGTTACTAAGTGTGCTAGAATAGTTGATCTCCCCCCAGCTGGCTCTAGAGCGCCTCTCGGAGCTGCGTTTGGGAGTGCTTCCATTTCGAACAAAACAACCACAAAACTTCCCTCGACTGCTGTTTATTTATTGATGTGCCCATTGTGCCAAATAAAAGCCATATTCTACTCGACGCGGTTCACCAGCGAAGGAGCCGCAGGCGCCAGTGAAACTCCCGGTCGTCAACGATGAGCAGGCGAACGGTACCCCCAGCACGGTGACCCCGGCAACCGAGCCAACAGCAGCACCGACAACGACCACGTCCCGACCGTCAACCACCGGCGCCGCAACCGTGTCTGGCACGACGCCAACGAAAGCGCCGACCACCGTACCACCGGCCACCGGCGTGCTGACCGAGACGAAGCCACCGCGCAAGACGATCACGTTCGACCAGCGCCAGGAGGGCAAGTACAACATTCGTGCCGATCTGGAGAACTTTGTGATTGTGGTCGTCCCGTCCGGTTCGTCGTCCGGGGCGTCGCTGCTCGATCTGCTGACCCGCACCGCCCAGAAGAAGGAAGCGCATCAGACGCGCAAGGCGTCGCACAAGCGCAAGAACAACAAGGCCCACAGCGGGGTGGCGGCGCACCACAAGAAGGCCGCGCAAGTGACGCCCGAGGTGATCGTGCTGGACGAGAACAGCCAGCGGTCGGGGCAGCTCGAAGCGGAGGAGTTCATCGAGGGCCGCACGCCATACAAGGTGGACCTGTCGAGCAGTGCGCGCAGTGTGGACATCGATGAGGTGCCGATGGCATCGGGCCGCGTGGTCCGCTTTCCCGGCGCGTCAGGTAACTATCCCCGTCTGCCGACGGCCGACGATGGCGCCGGTGCGAGCGGACGGGCCCTGCGGGCCGGCTGAGTACTGGAGGGCTGCAATCTGAAGGGTCTGGTTTGAGAAAGTCCAGAGGGAGATTTCACTCACCGAACGCACCGGAAGAGGATGCTGATTGTGAAAGTGTTATGCAGATTGAGGTTTATTGAATCGACTACAGAATGTTGAATATGATATTTGACCGCGATTAGCTTTTTGGAGAAAGTTTAATGTGATCTAGAATCGGAATCTAGTGAAATTGACCTATATGTTCGTTTATCCAATTATGGTGCAATTATAACTTATCTAAAGTTTGACAACGTTAATCTTTCTTCGTTGCATTAACAGATGACGACGCAACGATCTAATCAACACGCAAAAGGTTCAATACAAGCACCCAACATAGTGCACTCTTCTCTCGAATTACGATTAGATTTCCTGTCCACTCTTCAAACAGAAAACCTCTCATATTCCCATACCACTCGCATGTTTGTTTACTACTCTTTGATTCTTCTTGCATTGCGGATTCTCCGTGTGGTGCACACGGTGCGATCGGCGGGAGATCGCGCGCCTATGTTCTTTGTCGCTTCTCTGCATCCTTCGCTCTTTCGTCGATCGGCACTCTCGCGGGTTTTTTCATCCCCCCGTTCGGTTGGGAAGGAAACGCTCTCCCGAACGTTGGGCACGTGGGTAGCAAGACTTTGTAGAATATGCATATTATTTCCATCTTGATCTGGCTATATTTCCCGCCAAGATGGTATCGTATGATCGTAAACGTATTACTCTTTTCTATACTGGGATCGATATCCTTTATTTCTTCAGCAGTTGCTGATCTAACAATAGCAACAATTTGAGATACATCTTTTCCGGACAATTGCCACTATTTTGCGACAAAAGTCGCTCCACATGGATCTGTATGAGCTTGAAACACTTTGATATAAGGCTTAAGATCAGCAATACATCTGATACATTTTGGGTATATGCTAAATTTACGCAAAAACCAATTCATTGTAGAATATGATCATGAACTATTGATTAGTTTTTATCTTCGATTTACTTTGTAATGTTTGTAAGGACTACATCTTTTTGCATAAGTTCAAATATGGTACTATTAGAAAACTATTTAAAAATAATTTATCTTACATAAGCGCACAAAACTCAGCCCTTTATATGCTGATATCTATTCAATTAATAAGTTATTATATTTTTTCATTTTTAAGTATTTTTTTGTTTAATTTTTTGCTTCTAAAATATATCGTTAGAATTGTTCAGATTGAGTAGTAATTTGTATAATAATAAACACATTTACATTATTATACTACTTCACTCCATGGTCATTTTTCATTTATCATTTTCCTTTTTAAATAATATTAGTTTTTGAAATGGAATATCATTTTAAAAAACCAGCTCAACGATTTCTTTGGATCTTAAATATCCAAGCTCTTTGCATAGTAGGTTCTTGTGCATCCTAAATATATGAACTAAACTTATTTATAGTTTATGATAGTTTAATAGTAGCATTTAATAGTAAAATAATTGGTAAACACAACACATATTTTAGAACTATTGCATGTGTCTAAGCAAGATATTATCAATTAAACATAAAACTATCTTACTCTTCAAAATAAAACATACAACATAGTTATGTCAGAGTGCAGGTGTCACTACTATTTTATCCCATGTTTTGTATCTTCAACACTTCGACTGTACTGTCAACAACGTATTCTCCATTTTTTACCACCGGAACCGTGTAATGTATCGAGGCCATTTCCTGTTTCGTCACAATTGTTTCATTAACATGCACGGCTAGGTCTGGAAACAAATACGCAATCGCGCAGCGTATCGGCAGCTGTTGACAGATAACCTTGACCCGAAAGAGTTATTTCGGTTAAACACACTTCCGTATGAGCCGACAAGTAAAAAATTTAATTCCACAGCTCATCAAAGAAAACAGGAGCGTTTTGATATATTTTTAGTGTTTTTGACACAATTTTATAACCTATTCGTTTAGTTTATATCAAACATATGGTAATTGTTATTAACAAACAATGAAAAGGAGGCTCTTTAAATCACATTTGTTTTTCAATTATTCCAAATTTCTTATGTTTGACTATGATCGGACTACCCGATCCCAATATTCCCAATATTCTGGTATTCCATTTTGGGCACGTGGGTAGCAACATATATCAAACATATGGTAATTGTTATTAACAAACAATGAAAAGGAGGCTCTTTAAATCACATTTGTTTTTCAATTATTCTAAATTTCTTATGTTTGACTATGATCGGACTACCCGATCCCAATATTCCCAATATTCTGGTATTCCATTTTGGGCACGTGGGTAGCAACACTTTGTAGAATATGCATATTATTTCCATCTTGATCTGGCTATATTTCCCGCCAAGATGGTATCGTATGATCGTAAACGTATTACTCTTTTCTATACTGGGATCGATATCCTTTATTTCTTCAGCAGTTGCTGATCTAACAATAGCAACAATTTGAGATACATCTTTTCCGGACAATTGCCACTATTTTGCGACAAAAGTCGCTCCACATGGATCTGTATGAGCTTGAAACACTTTGATATAAGGCTTAAGATCAGCAATACATCTGATACATTTTGGGTATATGCTAAATTTACGCAAAAACCAATTCATTGTAGAATATGATCATGAACTATTGATTAGTTTTTATCTTCGATTTACTTTGTAATGTTTGTAAGGACTACATCTTTTTGCATAAGTTCAAATATGGTACTATTAGAAAACTATTTAAAAATAATTTATCTTACATAAGCGCACAAAACTCAGCCCTTTATATGCTGATATCTATTCAATTAATAAGTTATTATATTTTTTCATTTTTAAGTATTTTTTTGTTTAATTTTTTGCTTCTAAAATATATCGTTAGAATTGTTCAGATTGAGTAGTAATTTGTATAATAATAAACACATTTACATTATTATACTACTTCACTCCATGGTCATTTTTCATTTATCATTTTCCTTTTTAAATAATATTAGTTTTTGAAATGGAATATCATTTTAAAAAACCAGCTCAACGATTTCTTTGGATCTTAAATATCCAAGCTCTTTGCATAGTAGGTTCTTGTGCATCCTAAATATATGAACTAAACTTATTTATAATCATCTAAGCATTTAATAGTAAAATAATTGGTAAACACAACACATATTTTAGAACTATTGCATGTGTCTAAGCAAGATATTATCAATTAAACATAAAACTATCTTACTCTTCAAAATAAAACATACAACATAGTTATGTCAGAGTGCAGGTGTCACTACTATTTTATCCCATGTTTTGTATCTTCAACACTTCGACTGTACTGTCAACAACGTATTCTCCATTTTTTACCACCGGAACCGTGTAATGTATCGAGGCCATTTCCTGTTTCGTCACAATTGTTTCATTAACATGCACGGCTAGGTCTGGAAACAAATACGCAATCGCGCAGCGTATCGGCAGCTGTTGACAGATAACCTTGACCCGAAAGAGTTATTTCGGTTAAACACACTTCCGTATGAGCCGGTAGGCATTTTTTTAACAGACTTAGTATTGGCGCTTTAAGTAAAAGATAAGCTAATTACACTAAATTTATTATTAGCATAGATTTAGACCAGAGATTTAGAACCACTTTTTATGAAATCAAACTCATTTCCAGTTATTGTGCAAGTTCCGCAAAACCTTTTCGAGGCCAATCAAACAAACGCAGAAGATCGCAAAGATCACTTAATCTGCCATGAAATTGTCGGCCCATTAACAGCTTAATTAATTCACCACGGGAGTTGCGTTTAGTTTTTTTTGCAGCTCCCCTTTCAAGCTCAATAAGGAAGGACAAATCATTCTCTTCGTCGTAAAGCCGTAAAAGTGAGCATGCGTTCGGGATCTACCGCGCACGCCGATTCCTGCGCGGACGTTAAGGTTCGCGTGTCACGCGCCACTCGAGTCACCTGTTTTGGGGTTTCTCTTTCCACGGTTTCCCACAAAACTCAGCCCTTTATATGCTGATATCTATTCAATTAATAAGTTATTATATTTTTTCATTTTTAAGTATTTTTTTGTTTAATTTTTTGCTTCTAAAATATATCGTTAGAATTGTTCAGATTGAGTAGTAATTTGTATAATAATAAACACATTTACATTATTATACTACTTCACTCCATGGTCATTTTTCATTTATCATTTTCCTTTTTAAATAATATTAGTTTTTGAAATGGAATATCATTTTAAAAAACCAGCTCAACGATTTCTTTGGATCTTAAATATCCAAGCTCTTTGCATAGTAGGTTCTTGTGCATCCTAAATATATGAACTAAACTTATTTATAATCATCTAAGCATTTAATAGTAAAATAATTGGTAAACACAACACATATTTTAGAACTATTGCATGTGTCTAAGCAAGATATTATCAATTAAACATAAAACTATCTTACTCTTCAAAATAAAACATACAACATAGTTATGTCAGAGTGCAGGTGTCACTACTATTTTATCCCATGTTTTGTATCTTCAACACTTCGACTGTACTGTCAACAACGTATTCTCCATTTTTTACCACCGGAACCGTGTAATGTATCGAGGCCATTTCCTGTTTCGTCACAATTGTTTCATTAACATGCACGGCTAGGTCTGGAAACAAATACGCAATCGCGCAGCGTATCGGCAGCTGTTGACAGATAACCTTGACCCGAAAGAGTTATTTCGGTTAAACACACTTCCGTATGAGCCGGTAGGCATTAAAAAAAACATAATTAGTAGCGGCGCTTTAAGTAAAAGATAAGCTAATTACACTAAATTTACTATTAGCATAGATTTACAAAAATGAACCACTTTTTATGAAATCAAACTCATTTCCAGTTATTGTGCAAGTTCCGCAAAACCTTTTCGAGGCCAATCAAACAAACGCAGAAGATCGCAAAGATCACTTAATCTGCCATGAAATTGTCGGCCCATTAACAGCTTAATTAATTCACCACGGGAATTGCGTTTAGTTTTTTTTTTGTAGCTCCCCTTTCAAGCTCAATAAGGAAGGACAAATCATTCTCTTCATCGTAAAGCCGTAAAAGTGAGCATGCGTTCGGGATCTACCGCGCACGCCGATTCCTGCGCGGACGTTAAGGTTCGCGTGTCACGCGCCACTCGAGTCACCTGTTTTGGGGTTTCTCTTTCCACGGTTTCCCTCCGCGCGGATGGCATTTCTTTGTGTCTGGTGGGAGCTCGAGAGCGTTTTGTCATTTTAGTGTGTCGCTTGTTTGTCCCCTCCGAGTCGCTTCTCAGTTTCTCCACGTTTCTACGGTGCTCACAAATTTGAAATGGCATTTCAGCTGATCGATCGATCCGCGTACAGTGCGGCGTGTGACGATATGTGCAAAAATACAACAATGGTACTCAAAATACTTATATTTTTTCAAACACACACATTTTGGCTATGATGTCAATAAAGTGTTATATAGGAAGAGTCGAAATTTAATCGTTAATTAATCCACAACATCGGTTTTGCAATTTTTAAACTACTGATCATGTTTTGAGATCACTATTCGCCAATAATATCTCTATTATACGGCTGTTATTGGCTGTTGCATATCTCTACAGGCATATTTATCTATGTTGCAGGTTTGCATGAACTTTGCAGTTATATGTATGAAACAGACCGGATTTCAGTTTCGAACGAGCTTTATATTCCCAAGAGTAAGCATCTCCACAGTGAGTAGTAATTATTGATGTTTTAATTCGGATTTTTTATTTCGAATACTGGTTTAAAAAATATGACCTATCATCATACCTGCAAAAAATGGTATTTTTAACGAAAAAGCATGTGTTATCTCTTTTTTATCTCGTTTACGGTTTTGATGCAAATAAAAGATTGGGTTTGCAATCGTTTTATTACCAGTTTTTGAATAGTTTTCATAAACTATAATTCATCTGTTGTAATGGAGAGATATGGTTAGACAAGGTGGTATCAATTAAAGACAGCATTCAAACTTATTAATGAGTGTTTGCTTATCTTGAAATGGACAGAAATGTGATTGCCTTAATGCTTCTTAAACTAAAAAGCATCACTTCAAATTTCACTATACATTTACATTTATATATACTTTGGCTATAAAGCATATTTTGCGTCAATGGTAAATGATGTGCACACTGTTTCGGCTAGCCGTGTGCTTGGAGCTTTTTTCCCCTTGTCAATCGGTCCCGAAAGTGTGTGTGCTTCTTTCGTTGCTTTTTCTATGCCCATTCTCCATTTTTTGAAGCGGGTCCATCTCGTCGTGGTTGTTGTTGTCGTCTTCATCACAATAATGGAGCAGCGCACGCGACCCCATCGGAACTGAGCATCAGCCATCGAAGTGCTGCCGAAGTGTGCGGACACTTGCTCCTCCAAGCGTACGTCCAAGCATTGTGGTTTACTTGGTGATCCAATCAGCTAGAACCAAGCAAGTGCGTGCAAGCATCTGCAGCGTCCCGTGAAGTGAATGACGCCTTCGACGGGTCTAGCCGATTAGAAGCAGTGCGACGAAATGTCGGTGGTGAGACTACGTGACGCGCTGTTGATCGCGATTTTAGTGCTCCATTTAACGCTAGTGACAGATGCTAGGCGGCACCATGCATCAGTCGTCTCGGTCGTGAGGTCATCTCAGCAGGCAGCGAAAGTGAAACGAGAAAGTGGAACTGGCGACCAGCTCGCAGCAGGCACGGCGGTGGACGATGATCGCAAGGCCGACTCCTCCGCGGAGGTTATCTATGACCAGCGGCAGGTCAACGGCGAGACGAACATACGGCTGAGCATTAAAAACTTTCAGCTGCAACTGCCCGAGTCGCAACTGGAGCGCTTCCAAAAGTCGAGTATGGCACAGCTCATCCAGAATTCCGTTCTCCGCTTGCTAGGAATTGATTTGATCGGGGGAACTTCCGAACCGGAAGTTACCTCCCGCCGTCCACCGCCGGAACAACCGTCCTCAACGGAACAGCAACCGGCCGGGAATGTGTCCCAAACGCTTCCGGACATCAGTGCCTCGATGCTGCAGGTGAACGGCAACAACCTGCCGGCGAAATTCTTTCTCGAGATCAGCGACTTTCTCATGAACACGAACGACAACGACGCGGTCGATGATATGCGTGTGGA
>KZ072250.1:36171-58141 GCA_002091845.1 Anopheles cracens
CGTTGGCAGCTGCTGCATTGTCGTCTGATTCGTCCGCGGCCACCATTGCCTTCCACTTGGTCACGAGCGCTTTGGCCGCGATGCCCACCTCACCGTCGTACTTCCGGAGTGCGTTCACCGTCCGCCCGATGCCGGTGTCCTGCAGATGGCGCACCGATATTGGCAGTTTGTACAGCTTCCCGATGCAGTGCACGATCTAGAGGAGTTTGACGGGTAGAAAAAAAAACGCATTGTCGTCTGATTCGTCCGCGGCCACCATTGCCTTCCACTTGGTCACGAGCGCTTTGGCCGCGATGCCCACCTCACCGTCGTACTTCCGGAGTGCGTTCACCGTCCGCCCGATGCCGGTGTCCTGCAGATGGCGCACCGATATTGGCAGTTTGTACAGCTTCCCGATGCAGTGCACGATCTAGAGGAGTTTGACGGGTAGAAAAAAAAACAAGCATTTAGAAACACTTCTATCAATTATTTCATAGCATCCTACTTCCGAGGTTTCGTATGCACCTATCTTATACTGGTTAAAACTTGACACAAAGCTTCTAAGGCTACTGTGATGGGCACAAACGATTGGATCTCAACTTCAGCCCAGTGGTTAGCATTATTTGCATCTAAATTCACGACTCTAGTATTATTCTTCCGGTAGAAGCACATTCGAGCTCACTTTTCCAGCACCCTTCTAAAGATCATTGTTCCGAGTACTCGTCCGCACGCAGCACCGCAAACCGGGGTAAAACCGCACTGATAGGAATTTACGTTTCCCGTCAACGTGTGCGGCGATCGAGTAGGCCGCGTTCAACGTTCCGACAGCAGACCACACACCACGTGGTGATATATACGTTCCCGGGCCTTCTTCCAGCAACATGAGCCGTATCGGTGCCGTCGATGTGGCACATTGCGGAGTCGCTTGGCTGGGTTGGCTGATTTTATGCCGCATGCTGCATGCTCGCACAGCACAGCAGGTCTCGCCAGATGGAACCCCATAAGAAACACACTCACCCGGTGAATATGAGTCCATTCGGAAGTGGCAGGCGCGTTGGTTGGCAATTTCTGACTACTATTGGGGTTTAACAGAGTAGACCAAAACTTACCCGCGCCGTATCATTTAGAGACTTGTTGATGCTGGTCTGGTAGTGGTTGATAATGTCCACGATCGTCGACATTTTGGCCGTGGTTGTTTGTGTTGTCCTCCGCGCAGGGTTTTTCCGGGTCTTATTTTTGCTTCTCGTTTCGTTCGTCCAGCCCGGAGTGCTTTCTCCTCAGCTGACAGGTGGCTCTTGTTCCTTTTGTTTTACCTTCCTTCGGCTCGCGGTGCTATTAATGCAAGCGTTTCACACACAAGCAGACACACAAACACTCGCACACACAACTTTTATGTTACTATATATACACACATGCAGTCTTACACAGGTACATACAGTTAACGGGGTGTACGCGGTCGGGTGGCCTTCTTTGCAAGGTTTTTACCGACCGAACGTGTTTTTTTCTGTTTGGCCTTTTCTCTTACACCCTACAAGCGCGTGTCACAGCACAACCGTCGTGGAAAACGGATGGAAAACCAGTAAACGTCGGAAGAACGGTGTCCGCCACACAACACACACATTACATACCAGCCAGTGTTCGCTATCGTTCGCAGGTCGCCATTGGGAGCAGTTGCAGCCGTCGGCAAAGGGCTAATTTGCACTTTCCCCCTTCGCTGCATAAATACAGCATAGAGTAGGGTGCCTGGCAAACCGTCGTCTTTGGCTCGTCTCGGCACGCATATGCGTAAACACGGAGCACACACACACACTCACGCACACACGGATGCTGATTGTCTTTCTATGCACACCTGGATGGCTGTCGTTGTTGGGTCCCGTGCGTAGCTTAGATGAAAATCGCCTGCCAACACATCGATAGCCGCCTCAGCCAAGCAGTTTTACTTTCGCCCTATTGAAAGCGATCGTAAGGAGGGTGGGTGAACAGATGACTAGAAACAGGAACGCGCAGGCAACGATGATGCAGCAGAATAATCAATCGGAGCACATTTTCCGGACAGTTTTCCTCACACCGTTTCCGTGGGCACCCATTACGCAATGAAGTTCACTTAAAGGGACCGACAGTGTCGTTGCCGGACGGGCCTGTTGCTTGGTCGATTGCGATTGTTGTCGATTTTGCGATTTAATTTTCACCAATTAGAGGGTGTACGATAACGTAAGCAAACGGGCACACCAGCTAACTTTATCACAGCCGGAGGAACGAACATACACACTGATCGGAAAACACGATACGCCATTCCCTATTTACACAATACGGGCATCAGCTGAACGTGCTGGCTCGCACACGCACACAACGCTACAGGCCCATCATCGTCAGGAGAACTGTCAAACTTCGGCTTTCTGCGGTACGCACACTACGATGGCAACGGTTAAAAATAGACTCCACGCACACGTGCCACCATCATCGCCAAAGTAAGAGAAAGAACCACACGGTGCAGAAAGCACATTCCGCAAAGCCGGTTTGGAAAATTAGATGTTTAAGTTCAACTGTCAAGCACTGGTCAACGCCACCGTACATAAGGACCGATCATGAAACTCAAACGGAAAAGTCTCCAACAAACTAAAACTGTATACTAAAAGGAAATTAAATCCTGTATACTAAAAAGGAAATTAATTGATATTAGGTATTTTTAACAAACTAGAGTGATGGCGAAAAGGTTGATAGAATGCTTAATCAAGATGAAATTCATATTTGATTTTTAGTTCTGCATTATGTTCGTGCAACTACAGTGCACTGAAAATTCGCGTTTTCCGTTAGACTTTTCCGTACGAAGTACGAGTGCGCAAACTCCTCTTTGCTAAGAAATACGACCGAACTTTTTGCACGGTGTGGTCTTCGGCGTGTGCCGAACCACAATGGTTCCCCTGACAGAAGGACAAATTAAATGCGATTCCATTGCTATATAACCATTGGATGATCCTCGCGGTAAAGCAAACTTCAATACACTTGATGATGTTTTAAATTCATGGAATTACATCTTATGATTGCTTTTCATTACAAAAACAAAACAAACGCCTGATGAATACACCTACACCTTATGTGCCGGCGTGTGTGTAGGAACCATCGCATGTGGCAGCTGTCACGTTTAGGTGTATATGTGCTTCGCGTGCTGTTTGTTTTGCTTCTTCTTCTGCGTGACGTCATTGTAAAACTCGGCAGTGCCGAAAAAAACATACTTCCGCGCGCACACACACACCGTCACACATTGATTGATTTTTTTTACCTCAACCGAATTTGAATCGACGAGGAAAGAGAGGTGGATTGTTGCTGGTGGGCAGAGGGAGGGAAGTGAGCATGGGAAGGTGTGAAATGGAATACAGAATTGCTGGCAAACACTACCACCACACGGTGAACCGTAGTCGAAAAACACATAAATTTCACGGAAATCGCACCCGGACGGCCAATCCGTTTCATCGGTGCGTACCGGGTAGTGAGTGCACGAAGAATCAGGTTCATATTTGGCTTTGCGAGACGGGATCATAGGTGAGTAGCATCGTTTGTATTCCACGCGTACGCATAGTGAGGGAACGGTGGCATAAAGCGCACTTTACACGTCCGGGCTTATTACCAGGGTATTTTTTTCAGTCAATATTAGCGGCGGTGTTAAGCCATTTTTTCCCGATTTCGCGAACACAACATCCGACAATGCGAGGAAAATGGGGCGCAGGTGGGAAATCTCAGAGAAGTTTGACAGCTCTCTCGCCCCGTTGTCAGGTGTGTTTTTATGTGTAAAGCCCGCTTAAGAGTGAGAGCGAGCGTGAGAAGAGAGAACGAACTGCGTGTGACCACACAGTGCACAAAGTTGGCTCTAATGACAGCATTGAGCAGACCGTGAATACGTATTTTGATGTTTTGGAATAAGGTTTTTGGATTGTATTTCGAGAATTAAAAACACAAAGTGAAACCCTACAAGGAGCTGGCACAGCATACCAACCGTACTTGCCAGTCCTGCCAGCAGCCGCACTTTACGCTCACGTGTGGTTCTCTGCCGGGAGAGCGAGAGTGGTGCTGCCGGGCCGGAGTTTGAGCGTTGTGCTCTACACCGTCGCCGTCGCCGTCGTACTTTTTCTTAAAACGTCAGCCGTGAACGCGGTCCGTTCCGCGTGTTTGCTCGTTCCCGTGAGTGTGTGAGTGAGTGTGGTTTTGTTCTGAATTTTGCTACCCATTTTTCTGGTGCGTAACATTTCGCGTAATATTCTATGTTGTATTTTTGAGTCCCGTGCTCGAATCGAACAAATATCACGAAGAGCCATAAATTTTCCTTCAATCCACTTTCGCAGTTTGCGTGCGCTTGTGCTGTGGGGTGAATGGGCTTTTTTGGGGCTATATTTTCACCGAAAAAACACCCCTCCCGAGTGATCCGGCAGTAGTGTGGGCATGCACATCAATAATTTTGCTTCCCGTCTGGTTTCTTTTCCTTCCGCTTTCCAACACACGCTACCAGTCCCCCACCAGTAGGTAACGGAAAATGTATCACCTGAAGACGATCGCCAAGAATGCCACCATCAAGCAGGAGGTGGCCACGCTGGTGAAGGCGGTCGCGGCCGTCCAGCAGCCGCAAAAACCAGCAGCAGCCGAAGCGCACGTACGCCGAGCACCAGATCCCGGAGCGCCTGAAGGATGTGGCCACGTCGGCCAACCCGCGCTTCTTCGACATGGTCGAGTACTTCTTCCATCGCGCGTGCCAGATCTGCGAGGACAAGCTGGTCGAGGACATGAAGGGCCGCACCTCGATGGAGGAGAAGAAGAAGAAGGTGAAGGGAATCCTGATGCTGATGCAGCCGTGCGATCACATCATCGAGATTGCGTTCCCGCTGCGGCGCGACTCCGGCGACTACGAGATGATTACCGGCTACCGTGCCCAGCACTGCACCCACCGCACGCCGACCAAGGGCGGTAAGTTTGCGGACAATTTTCCCCGGGGTGTTTGGGGTCGTGTTTTTGGTGTGGCTGCGAAAAACGTACCAGAAAATGTGACCCGGTTACGTAACCACCAGTGAGCGAGGCAACAAGACACCGAATGCGTTCGCTGCGGGGGGTTGGGTGGGTGAGTTCTGTTTTTGTTGTTGCTTTCGAGTGAAAATCCGCATAACGGCAGTGCTGCGAGGAAAATGAGAGTTTTTCTGAAGCTTTTTTTTCGTTCTTGGTGGTTGACACATGATTAATGAGTACGCCTACAGCTCAAGCGAAAAGCGTGTAGAACGCGCTTATAGGTTTGAAATGGAAACCAATCTCTCTCTAAACTGACTGACACAAACTGGCGGCCTACTTCGGTCGTGTGACATTATCCCATTCTATTACGCTGTTTGTTACCAGCAACGGGCAGGATGGATCGAAGTAATCGTATGCAAAATGTGATGTAAATGGCGCGAGGAATGGGCAAGTTTTTAAAACATCACGTGAAGCGATGTAACGTCTCGTCGGGTCGGGAAACCATTGTTGCTGATAAAACCATGAATTTAGCATGCACACAAGTCACATCTCCACGCATCGGTTGTCAAGAGCTCACGGATGGGCCAACAGCAAGAGATAAGTGGACACGAGAGGAATAATAGTAGCCCCCTTGGTGTCACCGTATCAGAGTGCTCCGCAATGACCAACGTTATCATGCATGGGGTAGGCTTTTGGGCTGCTCGGATAATGGCCATCCGTACTATCGATGATGCCACATTACGACATCCGTTTGGCTAGCCGAAGGTGACACTCTCGAAGTAGGCTAGTTATGATGGCGGTGTAACCAAGACGACGAAGGAAGCGTTCGATACACACCCGTTTCTTGTGGAGGAATCCAACTTGTAAGCCCACAAACGGCAGGAATGGACGATTCTTTATGGGATCAATTGAACTACGCGTGTATGATAAAGATTAGATTAGAACCGAGCGCTGTTGCCGCTCGGAAAAACGCCTTGACCCTAGCGCCTGAGGCCCCATTGGCGGAGCACTTCACTCAAATAATTTACTCGCAATTGCCCTCCGGGCGCCCCGTGAATCAATCAGCGCGCAGTATCCGTTCTAATTGGCATGCAGCTATGAATGCAGCCTTTCGTATGACACTCTTTTTTTCTCGGAATCCTATCTCTCGGCGGTTCGCGCGTACATGTGTGCCTTTGTAAAAAAAAAACGGCATGGAATATCTTACATTCGTCGTGTCGCGATACGACAACGCTCCGGGCAGGAGCGATATGAAACGAAACGCAGGAGCGATATGAAAAGGAACAACGCAACAAAGCGAAACCGCCAGTAAAGAGAGGCTGGAATGTACATGCTACTGCTGCTACAGATGGTGGAAGAAAACCGGGCCCTCGGAAAAGGGAGGTTGGTATTGGTGTTGCAGCTGCATAACGGTGTGTCACCTGCTATATTTCCCTTGGGGGTGTGTCTCCGCCTCGGACTGCGCCGTCTTGCGTCAGTGTGGCAGACTGTAAGAAAAAAAAAATCGATCCACAGGCTAAAAATATTGCTGCAAAATCCTATACCTCCCACTCGCTCTATGCAACCGCCCGGTGACCAGGATGGCAGAGAAGCCTAACGATCGCGTTCCATTCGTTCGCTTCATTACTACCGGTTCCTCAGATTGTTGTCGATTGTTGCTAGGCCCATGATGGAGCTGCTTGGGCTGGTTGATACGGATACGTGTTGTTTAACGACTCTCGCGCGCTCTCGCGCGTCTCAGAGCCCTGGGTTGGATGATCATCACTTCCTTCTCGACGCGACATTGGAGGGATATTGCCCGCGGTGGTGGCACACGTCTTCAATCTTAAGTTACATAACACATTGAAGATTTAACGACCTTCTGCAGTTTTTCCTCCCTTGGTGAAGGATTGTTTGCCGGCAGTGTTGTTTTGCATTCGCTAGATAGAACTGGGGTGATAGAACTTCTAAATTTAGCTCGGATCTCGGAGTAATGAGCACGAGCAGACGACGACGTTGGTGGTGTGCGTGTGCGCGTGCTGTTTTCACGCACAGGCCACTTGGATCAAAACAAACCATGCGAACGATCAGACCACCATCTGCTACAGTGTGCGCCATAAGTATAAGCAGTACCTTGTGAAGTACCTCATACAAGATTTATTGTTGTTAATCGAAATAATGGCATTAGTTGGCTAAATTACATCATTTAAAACAAAACTAGTTATTCGAAAAGCTTGTTTGATGCTGGATTATCTTTATCCCGGACAAACTCGTAATAACAACCCATACGTTGTTATTACGATTTTTATGCTAATTTTGAAACAATTTACTTCGGTGTATGCTTTGCTCGAGTTGATTTAGCACATCGCGTATTGCTTAGTTTACTACTGTTTTAGATTCCAGGAGTCTTGTAGTAGGTTTATGTGTAGGGGAGCGAGAAAAAAGAAGAAGATTGATGAAAAAACTAAACGCTGTCTAAACATTGATCATTTTATGTTGCGTTTAGAAATCTTAATTCAAAACCTCACATTTGCCAGCCTGTATGTGATATGTTTTTAAAACACACACTGTACCTTGTGTTGTGATCTTTTTGCGTCCGCTGGTGACTAATCAACGAGTGGCGCTGAAGGAGAATCGCACTTCGCTTAGACAGAACAACGCACAACAACATCATCGACTTCCTCGTTGGGTAGGCCGGCGCGGGAGGCCAGACCAGTCGTCTCACACAAAAATTACTTTCTCGTGCTGGCGCCCATTCTAAACCGGTTACGCTGCTTTTGCGTCCGCTGGTGACTAATCAACGAGTGGCGCTGAAGGAGAATCGCACTTCGCTTAGACAGAACAACGCACAACAACATCATCGACTTCCTCGTTGGGTAGGCCGGCGCGGGAGGCCAGACCAGTCGTCTCACACAAAAATTACTTTCTCGTGCTGGCGCCCATTCTAAACCGGTTACGCTGAGGATGGCAGAGAAGCCTAACGATCGCGTTCCATTCGTTCGCTTCATTACTACCGGTTCCTCAGATTGTTGTCGATTGTTGCTAGGCCCATGATGGAGCTGCTTGGGCTGGTTGATACGGATACGTGTTGTTTAACGACTCTCGCCTTTAGCCTTTCCGCGTGAGTTTTATTCGTGCGTTTGTTTTGGCAGTGTAGAAAAGGGGCTCCTACGTCAACGTACGAATTAGTATGCGATGTCAAACAAGAACGGAAAAACTCGGTAGGAAGATCCGAGTCCTATTGATAAGCGGCGCATTCGTTCAGATGAAATGGCGACGAAATTCATGGGCATAACGTGAGCATTGTTTGGTTGTTATTTTTGAATATCTTATCTAGGTTTCGCTCGGTTCATCGCGACCTTGAACGCGTCTGACACCACCCCGTGTGATCGTTTTGGGTTGGCCTTTCTGTCCCCAGTGTAATCCTGATATTCTTCCTCTTGTTGCAGGTATTCGTTTCTCGCTGGATGTGTCGCGCGATGAGGTGAAAGCCCTGTCCGCACTGATGACGTTCAAGTGCGCCTGTGTCGATGTGCCGTTCGGTGGTGCAAAGGCCGGTGTCAAGATCGATCCGCGCAAGTACTCCGAGCACGAGCTGGAGAAGATCACTCGCCGGTTCGCGCTGGAGCTGTCAAAGAAGGGCTTCATCGGCCCGGGTATCGATGTGCCGGCCCCGGATATGGGCACCGGTGAGCGTGAGATGTCCTGGATCGCCGACACGTACGCCAAGACGATCGGCCATCTGGACATCAATGCGCACGCGTGCGTTACCGGCAAACCGATCAACCAGGGCGGTATTCATGGCCGTGTGTCTGCCACGGGTCGCGGCGTGTTCCACGGGCTGGACAACTTCATCAAGGAGGCGAACTACATGGCCCAGATCGGTACGACGCCCGGCTGGGGCGGCAAGAGCTTCATCGTGCAGGGTTTCGGTAACGTCGGTCTGCACTCGTGCCGCTATCTGACCCGTGCCGGTGCCACCTGCATCGGTGTGATCGAGCACGACGGTTCGATCTTCAATCCGCAGGGTATTGACCCGAAGGTAGGTGTTATCCTATGCTGGGCAGCAATTTGAGGGAGAGTTATTTATTTAATGTTTTTTTAAATATTTTTTTCCGATTTGGGTTTTGCGTACTGATTCCGACGGTTGGTTGATGAATAATAACGAATGATATGGGTACTTTGATTGCCGCACTTCAACAACACATGGCAGCTACCACTACTACACACGCGCTACTTTAAACATCCATTTGACATTTACGCACGCGCCGCCTGCTATGTTGCAGTGGATTCGTCTGACATTTGCGACGCACCTGCCGTACTATAGACTCAGCAAAGCGAAACACAGGGCAGATTTATAATTATAAATAGACATACGTGGAACTATTTCGCGGAATTTCGAGCGTATTTTATCGCTCTCGGTATGTCCGTTCCTCTCGGTTTGTCACTACCAGGTTTGTTCTGTATTACGTTCAATTGTAAATCTTGCAAAACAGGAAAGTGTTCCCTTTCTGGAAGGAATGTACATCTCTTATTGCAGCACCTCCCGCTCGATGCTATATATTGTTGTTTACGTGTAACTCCTTATTCGCATTTATCGATTGAATTAACATACACATTAGAAACTGATTCCGCGGCTATGCAAACGAGCAAACAAAACTCGCCATCACCGCACGCGCATCACCACCGGTGAGAATTATTGCATGCGCGAAGGATGCTCTCCCTGGCAACAATTTTCGTGACAGCCCGTGCAGCGATTGCTGCTTTGTCACGTGGGCCCATGCTAGTTAAATTTAAATTTACCTATCAAATTAGAGACAACCTGTCGATACATTGTTGCGTAGGTTAGCGAGCGTACAAACGTCCCATCGATTAGGCCGAACGTGAAACCGATCGATGGAGTTTCGGTAAATAATTCGAATTGTTGTGAATCTGTTTGGCACATACCGTACAGGTTCAGACGCGCGCTCTCGCGCGTCTCAGAGCCCTGGGTTGGATGATCATCACTTCCTTCTCGACGCGACATTGGAGGGATATTGCCCAAAAAAAAAATCGATCCACAGGCTAAAAATATTGCTGCAAAATCCTATACCTCCCACTCGCTCTATGCAACCGCCCGGTGACCCAGGGCCCCAGGGTAGTGGTATATTGTTATCGTGCTCCTGGGTGGTGCACTCGTTCTCGCCACTCGCCCGGGGCTTTGTGGGTTCTTTCCGTTTGCGTTGCGTCCTACGATTTGGATGTTGTGTCACGATGTGTCACGAGGCTCGCACAAATGTATAGCGCGGCGTGCGTTACGTAAACCGAACCGAATACCGCCGGAATCGTAGCAGCACGCTGCGGTTGGTCTCTTGTTTGTGCCGCCGGTATCTAGTGAGTAGCTGTTACTAAGCATTAACGAAGATCACGATCGGCGGGAGAAGGTGCTAATAAAAGGTCGCGTGGCCGTTTAGTAGCGCCGCGTTAAACTAACACACATGAGCATGATCGCCAAAGCCCCGTGTCACATGCTCAGACGAAGGGGACGTCATCTCTGGACCGACATCTTCCGTTCCGATTTGGGTTTTGCGTACTGATTCCGACGGTTGGTTGATGAATAATAACGAATGATATGGGTACTTTGATTGCCGCACTTCAACAACACATGGCAGCTACCACTACTACACACGCGCTACTTTAAACATCCATTTGACATTTACGCACGCGCCGCCTGCTATGTTGCAGTGGATTCGTCTGACATTTGCGACGCACCTGCCGTACTATAGACTCAGCAAAGCGAAACACAGGGCAGATTTATAATTATAAATAGACATACGTGGAACTATTTCGCGGAATTTCGAGCGTATTTTATCGCTCTCGGTATGTCCGTTCCTCTCGGTTTGTCACTACCAGGTTTGTTCTGTATTACGTTCAATTGTAAATCTTGCAAAACAGGAAAGTGTTCCCTTTCTGGAAGGAATGTACATCTCTTATTGCAGCACCTCCCGCTCGATGCTATATATTGTTGTTTACGTGTAACTCCTTATTCGCATTTATCGATTGAATTAACACGGTACGAGTAACCAACAAAAAAGGGCTCCATGTTAGGGAACCGTCGTGCGCTAACTTATCTCTCTTAGAAACCTCATTCCGCTTGCTAGCTCGGACATTTGCCGTTGCCGTTTTACCGGGTTAAGTGGCACTTATCCTATAAACTACCGAGCCCCGCGAGGTGGTTCGATTTCTGTTTTGCAAATCCAAATCCACTTCATTCGCCGGATGCGGTTGGTATTGGTGTTGCAGCTGCATAACGGTGTGTCACCTGCTATATTTCCCTTGGGGGTGTGTCTCCGCCTCGGACTGCACCGTCTTGCGTCAGTGTGGCAGACTGTAAGAAAAAAAAATCGATCCACAGGCTAAAAATATTGCTGCAAAATCCTATACCTCCCACTCGCTCTATGCAACCGCCCGGTGACCAACCGCCAGTAAAGAGAGGCTGGAATGTACATGCTACTGCTGCTACAGATGGTGGAAGAAAACCGGGCCCTCGGAAAAGGGAGGGCAACACATGCTCTGGATGTTGTCAAGCAAGCACGTGGTGCCTGTCTAAATGGATGCTGCTGTTCAGCTGCGGCTACAGTGGTGTTCTCGTTGCAACTACCCGCTTCAAGTGTTGTGCAGCCACTTGAGCGGAATTCCATTACACACTTTCACTCGAGGGGAGGATTATAAGCGCGCGCCCTTGCCACCCTTGCTCGCGCTGTTGTCATAGCAGGCCCAGGGTGCTCGGGAAGGGGAATGCTCGATCGTTCAACCTCTTCAACACACGTTGCTGTTGTTCTAGGACTGGAAAGTGCCCGCGATTATTATCGTTACGGCTAATCGTTACGTACGCATCTCTTCAACAGCAAGGTCATCTGCGCGCGCGTCTATGTCTATGTGTGCGTGTGTGTGTGTGCGAATCGTTCGAGGTGATAAGCTCCCTAATGGGTGGAGAATGTTTGCAATAGGAGGAGAGGCCACCCCTCACCCTCTGGTCAAGATCTGGTATGACAGGATGGCGGGAAGAACACCGTGTTGCGATTTTCAACGCCTGATATGTGTGCGCGTAATGCTCCTGATAACGGTAGCCAAGCGAGACACGGTACGAGTAACCAACAAAAAAGGGCTCCATGTTAGGGAACCGTCGTGCGCTAACTTATCTCTCTTAGAAACCTCATTCCGAGAATGGCTCCCTTTGTAACATAGTTGCCTGTACTCATTAAACCTTGCGTTTGTTTGCGGAGCCGAACTCACGACCTGCAATGAGCCGCTTTCTAGGGGATGTGCGATGTGCGTTCATATTGGCGGTTTTGCACTTTTTGCCGATTGTAAATCTTTCCGATCGAAAAGCTGTGATACATTGTTTACGATTATAATTCCCAACCAACTCCTCTCCACGCAGATCATTGCCGAGGCTGCCAACGGTCCGACCACGCCGGCCGCCGACAAGATCCTGATCGACCGCAACATCCTCGTGATTCCGGATCTGTACATCAACGCCGGTGGTGTGACGGTATCGTTCTTCGAGTGGCTCAAGAACCTCAACCACGTCTCGTACGGTCGTCTGACGTTCAAGTACGAGCGCGAATCGAACTACCATCTGCTCGGTAAGTCATCCTATCATTGCGTGCACGTTGCAGCTGGCATAGAATCGCTTTTCTCTTACAACACCACCACCGCAAAACAAAACAGCAGGGAAATCTAAATGAACTAGGCACGCAATAACCTTCCCAAACGCGCACAGACACCACCGCGGGTTTCGGAGAAGGGGCGGGTGGTTGTCTCTTGCTTCAGGTGGCTTCTAGCGGACAAACAATCGATTGGACTGAGCCGGCCTAACGAATTTGGAACGCACCTAACCGGAATTGGCTTCGGAATGTGGCTGTTACCTAGCTCTCTGACAAAATCTGACCTCCCGAGTAGACCTAACTCTCTCCAGCACTGAGCTCTTCGGTGTGGAAAAATATCGAAATTCACCCATATCCCAAGCAACATCCGTAGTGCGCGTGGAGGGAACTGCACGTTTGCCCCACCATTCGCCCTTCGCTACATCCATCCTTTTTGTTTAGTTTTGCCGTTGCTTCATTTATGCACCTTTAATTTTTACATATTTCTTTCCTTTCTCTCTTTCTTCTACATTCTTCTACTTTCTACACTAATTTTGTTTTCGGGCCCCGTTGGCCCTCCTTTCCCGCGCCACCGCACACCGTCCATTCGGTGCAGACTCCATTCAGCAATCGTTGGAGCGATTCGTCTTTAGCGACGAAGAGAGTAAAGTATCCCAGTTTACTACGGTGGTTTCCTCTCTTTGTGTGCTCCTCGCGGTGTAACGCACCCGAGGATTGTCTGTGGTTGTTTTTTATTTCACTGTAATTGACATTTCCCTGTGTAATTCGGCCCGAAATTGGAATGGTTTTTTTTACGATTCTTCAATCAAATCCTTGTGATGAACGCTCGTCGAATTTTCCGATCGATTTAGTTGTTTGCAGTGCAAGTTTTAGAATAATTTTGTAAGTAATGTTGGTTTCATTTTTTATGTTCTGTTCCTTCAGATGCTAATTCTGAATGTATGATTCAGAATCATCAGTACCTACCTAGAATGGCTCCCTTTGTAACATAGTTGCCTGTACTCATTAAACCTTGCGTTTGTTTGCGGAGCCGAACTCACGAACTGCAATGAGCCGCTTTCTAGGGGATGTGCGATGTGCGTTCATATAAGCGGTTTTGCACTTTCTGCCGATTGTAAATCTTTCCGATCGGAAAGCTGTGATACATTGTTTACGATCATAATTCCCAACCAACTCCTCTCCACGCAGATCATTGCCGAGGCTGCCAACGGTCCGACCACGCCGGCCGCCGACAAGATCCTTTTTTTAAATATTTTTAAGGCTCTGGAGGACTACAAGAACGAGAAGGGCACGATCGTCGGCTTCCCCGGTGCGCAGCCGTACGAAGGCGAGAACCTGATGTACGAGCAGTGCGATATCTTTATTCCGGCCGCCGTCGAGAAGGTCATCACCGCCGACAACGCTGGCAAAATTAATGCCAAGGTAAGGAAACGCCACGAAGATATTGATCAGAACAAAACAAAAGTCCCGATCATGAGAACTAGTTCGAAATACGAAAATGAATAGAAAACTTGAAGAGTATAGATCAGATTGTTGTCGATTGTTGCTAGGCCCATGATGGAGCTGCTTGGGCTGGTTGATACGGATACGTGTTGTTTAACGACTCTCGCCTTTAGCCTTTCCGCGTGAGTTTTATTCGTGCGTTTGTTTTGGCAGTGTAGAAAAGGGGCTCCTACGTCAACGTACGAATTAGTATGCGATGTCAAACAAGAACGGAAAAACTCGGTAGGAAGATCCGAGTCCTATTGATAAGCGGCGCATTCGTTCAGATGAAATGGCGACGAAATTCATGGGCATAACGTGAGCATTGTTTGGTTGTTATTTTTGAATATCTTATCTAGGTTTCGCTCGGTTCATCGCGACCTTGAACGCGTCTGACACCACCCCGTGTGATCGTTTTGGGTTGGCCTTTCTGTCCCCAGTGTAATCCTGATATTCTTCCTCTTGTTGCAGGTATTCGTTTCTCGCTGGATGTGTCGCGCGATGAGGTGAAAGCCCTGTCCGCACTGATGACGTTCAAGTGCGCCTGTGTCGATGTGCCGTTCGGTGGTGCAAAGGCCGGTGTCAAGATCGATCCGCGCAAGTACTCCGAGCACGAGCTGGAGAAGATCACTCGCCGGTTCGCGCTGGAGCTGTCAAAGAAGGGCTTCATCGGCCCGGGTATCGATGTGCCGGCCCCGGATATGGGCACCGGTGAGCGTGAGATGTCCTGGATCGCCGACACGTACGCCAAGACGATCGGCCATCTGGACATCAATGCGCACGCGTGCGTTACCGGCAAACCGATCAACCAGGGCGGTATTCATGGCCGTGTGTCTGCCACGGGTCGCGGCGTGTTCCACGGGCTGGACAACTTCATCAAGGAGGCGAACTACATGGCCCAGATCGGTACGACGCCCGGCTGGGGCGGCAAGAGCTTCATCGTGCAGGGTTTCGGTAACGTCGGTCTGCACTCGTGCCGCTATCTGACCCGTGCCGGTGCCACCTGCATCGGTGTGATCGAGCACGACGGTTCGATCTTCAATCCGCAGGGTATTGACCCGAAGGTAGGTGTTATCCTATGCTGGGCAGCAATTTGAGGGAGAGTTATTTATTTAATGTTTTTTTAAATATTTTTAAGGCTCTGGAGGACTACAAGAACGAGAAGGGCACGATCGTCGGCTTCCCCGGTGCGCAGCCGTACGAAGGCGAGAACCTGGGCGCTGAAGGAGAATCGCACTTCGCTTAGACAGAACAACGCACAACAACATCATCGACTTCCTCGTTGGGTAGGCCGGCGCGGGAGGCCAGACCAGTCGTCTCACACAAAAATTACTTTCTCGTGCTGGCGCCCATTCTAAACCGGTTACGCTGCGGATGGCAGAGAAGCCTAACGATCGCGTTCCATTCGTTCGCTTCGTTACTACCGGTTCGTCAGATTGTTGTCGATTGTTGCTAGGCCCATGATGGAGCTGCTTGGGCTGGTTGATACGGATACGTGTTGTTTAACGACTCTTCCTCAATGTCCCCGCTATGGCTAATGGTCGTTTCGTTCTTCCTACTTCGTGTTTTATTGAAGTTGTCTGCCATATAAGACATTATGTGGAGCAGGTTGCAAACTATTCGGTGCACATTTGCTCTATCATCCCGAAAGTATGCAATCTAACCGATAATATGCTTTATTTATGTGAAATTGATTCAATCTTATTAAAGCTTGCCATCTGCCTGTTTGACAGCATTCCACACTGCAGATTGCATACACCAACTGAACAGTCAAGGAACGCGTTAATAAGGGGGTTTTTCTTATGAATTGCATAGTTTGAGATAAAAACGAGTCAATTCGCCAGAAAATATGCAATTCATATGGTAAGATCGCTTAGCAGCTGTATAGTAATTACCCATCAAAGCAAAGACACGTGGAAATTTTGGACTTTTAGAATGAAAAAGTTTGTTGAATGAAACTAAACATTGTCCAGTTTTATAAAAAATTGCCTTCTAGGGTGATATAAACAATTTATAAGGATCTAAGCAGTTGTATATGAACTAGCCAGCGTATTGTAAGCTCCCAGGCTTAGTTGACCATTTACGTTAAGACAAAGTAACGTTGAACAAAGTTTGATTGAAGTGTGTTCCTCCCCCTCCACCCCGTTAAGACTAATCTAACAAGTCCAACAGATCTGACAGCTACTAAACGCGCTCCCAGCCTTATATGTTCCGCATACTCCGACGCATGCAGAACTTAAACTAATTGTGTGATGTGCATGGATTGTCGAATTCAAACTAACCATTGATCGTTTTTGCCTACTTTCGAACGAAAGTACCTCTCACAGGCACGCCGTGTGTGGTTTTGATTTGCCTTGCCGTGTGAATGTTTTAACCACGATGACCCGCCCGCCGCTGGGTGCGACGACGATGGTTAATTGATACGATTTTCTTTCTTTTTTTGCCTCGTTTTCCCCGTTTTTTGCGGTGTCTTTCGCCTGTGATCGCGCTCGTGACGCTCAGAATCGGTGCAGCGATCACTTGAGGCCCGTTTCGGCACGGTCGGAGGCAAGATTCCGATCGAGGCGTCCGAATCGTTCAAGAAACGCATCTCCGGTGCCTCGGAGAAGGACATTGTGCACTCCGGTCTGGACTACACGATGGAGCGGTCGGCCCGTGCCATCATGACCACTGCCATGCGCTACAACCTCGGACTGGATCTGCGCTCCGCCGCCTACATCAACTCGATCGAGAAGATCTTCCAGACGTACCGTGACGCCGGTCTCGCCTTCTAGGGTGTGCTCTGCGTTCGGTTATCGTCCCCCATCCCCGCTCTCTCGGGCCCCGCCATATCGACAAATTGTGCTCTCTTTTTCTTACGATTTAGCGCTAGGGTTTTATTGCATCTTAAACGCGTGCACACTCGTACGTAAGGCAAGGCATTTGTGTGTTGGTACTTTATACGGAATAAGCCACTAGCTCTGCGTGCCCGCCGGAGCATCATCGGGGGGTGAGCGCACGGCGGTACCATACAGGGACAAGCATGTAATTGCGAGGAGAAATACACGTTAATTAATATATATATATATCATACTTTACAAAACGATGATCAAACTGGTGCGTGCGCGTCTGTGTGTGCTTCGTTGCCGTTTCGTTCGCTTATTTGACGATCACTCGATCGTTGGTGCTGCTGCTTCTTCCACGGGATGGGAAGGGAGCCACGGAGTTCTATGCTGCACGCGCAACAGCAACGGTGACAGCGGAAAACGATTGCTTTCCACGTGGTGCACAAATACTGCGATCACTTTCGGCCGCGCCGCCGTACCTTTCCTTCCAACTTTTGTCCGGTTCGACACGGTTTATCCTGTATTCTTTTCTCTTTCTCTCTTTTTTCTCTTTTTCCCCGATGAATTTTATATCGTGATCGCGCGTGTGTGTGTGTGCGCTCGCGCGCGTGTGCGCCTTTCACTACTACCACTACTACTACTACTACTACCACCCAACAGCATCCGTCCAGGAGTCGCTCGAAAAGCAATTGAGCGCCGATGACAGTAAAGTATCCAAAATTTCCCAGCTTGTACAACAAATGTTTTGCAAACCCACCACCACTACCGATTCCCGCAAGTTTCGTTTCTCTTATTGTGTTTTTTTTTCTCTCTCTCTCTTCCTCTCTCGCTCCTACTTTCTGTGCTAATTTGGTGTCCTTTTACTTTTTCCCTCAACGCCACGAGTTACTCGGAAGAAAGACAGACAATCAGGACACTGCTCACCTCTTGGGGATTGGTCAAACACACGAACATCCACTCTTACACACAGTCCTTCGTAACATCCCTTCTCCTTCCCAGTTTGGGCACCAGCCTTTCTTTTTAGTTCTCATTAAAATTACCTAGGGATAGGTTTTTGTTCCTTTATGAATGTTGTTTACTTTCGTTGATTGGATTTTTAGTAGTTTCTCCCACCAATTCTGCCATTCTTTTACATCGTGTTCGACCCAAATGCTTCCACAACCAGATGCTTCCACAACCCAGTGATGTGCTCTGTTCGACTCTTTCCGAAGATTGTGAGTGAATCATTCACTCTTGTCAAACAATCGACTTAAAATTCGGGCAAGAATCTACTCTCTTAAAGCGTTCACAAAGTAAAATAGTCGGTTCTTTCAGCAAGTCAAAAATTGCTCATAATTTTCACCTCCAACTGAGGTAATAAATGGCGATGAAAATAGTGAAATCATGCACTCTCTCTCTCTCTCTCTCTCAAAAAAAAAACACAATAAGAGAAACGAAACTTGCGGGAATCGGTAGTGGTGGTGGGTTTGCAAAACATTTGTTGTACAAGCTGGGAAATTTTGGATACTTTACTGTCATCGGCGCTCAATTGCTTTTCGAGCGACTCCTGGACGGATGCTGTTGGGTGGTAGTAGTAGTAGTAGTAGTGGTAGTAGTGAAAGGCGCACACGCGCGCGAGCGCACACACACACACGCGCGATCACGATATAAAATTCATCGGGGAAAAAGAGAAAAAAGAGAGAAAGAGAAAAGAATACAGGATAAACCGTGTCGAACCGGACAAAAGTTGGAAGGAAAGGTACGGCGGCGCGGCCGAAAGTGATCGCAGTATTTGTGCACCACGTGGAAAGCAATCGTTTTCCGCTGTCACCGTTGCTGTTGCGCGTGCAGCATAGAACTCCGTGGCTCCCTTCCCATCCCGTGGAAGAAGCAGCAGCACCAACGATCGAGTGATCGTCAAATAAGCGAACGAAACGGCAACGAAGCACACACAGACGCGCACGCACCAGTTTGATCATCGTTTTGTAAAGTATGATATATATATTCTCTCTCTCTCTCTCTCTCTCCAAAGAATCCCTTTTTCGAATCGATTCGAACTTGCTGGCACATCACTATTTCGGCTCCGCTAACTGAACTGCTGACCTAAACGTAACGCAGCATAACACATTGGGAGAAACGTGTGTTTGTTCTTCAGTTGAAAGACAACATGCAAGTTACGAACGCCAGCAGTTTATTCGGAAGGTTGGAAGGTGTGTGGACGCACCTGGTTGAAAGTTTATTCGGGCTCGGACACGATGTGCTAGTCACCTCCGCTTGAGTTATCATTTTCTTCGCGTTATGGCTTGTGTTTGATGAATTGGGAACATTCTGGAAGATTGTATGCACATCTTGGAAAACGATGAGATTCTTTGCCCATATTAACCCTTTTTCGACATTGTTGACCTATTTTCAAGATTGAAGAGGATATAACTTAAACTGAGGATATAACTTGAACTCATGGAATACTGTTACAATAGAGCATTAGCTTAGTAGCTGCAGTATACTGTATCTGTAGAAAGTACTGATAACATATCGGTGTATGGTTTTGTTTAGTAGTATATCTCTCATCATATATGTTTTATGGAACACAGTTGGAACTTCTTATCATTAGAAGTTATTTGATATTGTTAGATCTAGCCATTAGAAGAGTCGCTTTATTCCAATTTCTGTTCGAGTAATCGGAAATTCGACGTCCCCCAAATCTCAGTGCTTATTCCTTTAAACTATCTTTGCGTTCTCACTAAATCACTTCACCTTTTTCTCCCTCTCTCTCTCTCTCTCTGATGTTTAACCGCACGATCGTTTCTCTCGTCTGTATCATATTTCCAACAAAAAAAGGGAAACTAACAATCACCTCCAAAAAAAACAAAATTATGTCCACGAAAACGTACTAATTCACTTTTATCTGTGCACGCGTGGGCTATTTAATCGTCTAAGATAAAAGAAAAGCTCGTTCTGTATGTTTTAATTCGATATAAGTTCGTACGGAATCGTTTCTCATCCGGAATGGGGAAAATTGACGCACTTATCATCCATCGCGGGGCCCCACATAAGGAAAAGCTAGAGAAATCATCCCTGTTCTTGAGGAGCGCGTCACATCATATCATTCCCATCGTTCCCCAGAGCGCACACTCATTCTGTCCCAATCTGGTCCAACGCCCATCTGGTGTGATGACGCACGGTGATCGTTTCCGAGCCAGTTCGCCTCTCTAACGGACGCCCCCGTTGGCACACTTTTTCCACTCCCCTTCTATCCCAACAGAATCGGTGCAGGCTTCGCTTGAGCGCCGCTTCGGTAACGTCGGTGGCAAGATCCCGGTCACGCCGTCGGAAGCGTTCCAGAAGCGCATCTCCGGCGCCTCCGAGAAGGACATCGTGCACTCCGGTCTGGACTACACGATGGAGCGGTCGGCCCGTGCCATCATGAAGACGGCCATGAAGTACAACCTCGGGCTGGATCTGCGCTCCGCCGCCTACGTCAACTCGATCGAGAAGATCTTCCAGACGTACCGTGACGCCGGTCTCGCCTTCTAAGCCGCCCTTCCCGTCCCGGGTCTCCTCATGCCTGGGCGACTTGCGTCCCCGTGGAACACCAACTCCGAGCGTTTAAGGCAAAGGAGAGGATAGGAGAGCAATCAGTCATACTCACAACATTCCAACGGATACGATGAAGCAAGGATACGCCTCAAAAACTTCTAATCACCGCCAACCTAGATCCCTCCTGCGACGAAGCCACGGTGTGACGAGAGAGAGCATACACAAAATACCTGCCAGACTGCACGCAACAAGATGGGAGGGGGCCGAGCGTGATCGATCCGACACACTACTAGCACACGACACCGACGCAACGGACGGCAAACGGCCAGAAAGTACTTTCAATTAGGATTTTAAGGATTCGGTTTCTCCTACCTCATCGGCGCCGGGCAAACAAAGACCCTCACACATTCCAAGGCGTTTGAAATCGGTGCTACATTGTGCTTTCGCGACATTCCATCTTACTCTTACAATGTTTGTGCGTTGTTCTATGTGTTTTTATTTTGCATGTACACCGCGAAATGTGCTTCACCTACTGTTGTGCACACGTACTTATACGTGCATCTCAGTGTCGCTAAGAGCACGACTTACATTGTGTTTATACCCCTCCTCCGGCACTGTCACTCGGTTTAAATTGTGTGCGCGTGCGTATGTCGCTAAGAGCACGACTTACATTGTGTTTATACCCCTCCTCCGGCACTGTCACTCGGTTTAAATTGTGTGCGCGTGCGTGTGTGTGAAAGGATCACGACGCGACAACGACGCGGAGGCCACAAACAGCAGCAGTATATTTTAGATGTAACGAAGAACAAAACTACACACCACACTACGAGTTTCACAAGCGCGACTGCCTCCGCCTCTTATCGAAGAAATCTTTACAATTTCACCGCATTACGATGATAACACACGTTAGTCACAGTGTGTAAAGCCATTATGCTATAACGTAAACAAACAGCCGAACAACGGGAGTGATGAGAGAGGAAGTCAATACAAAACGGCCCACTGCGGCAAAGCACCTTTAACTTCTCCTTCTCTGCTGAGCCTAGTGCGCGTTAAGTCATCTTCCCACAATCGCAAAAAACAACTGACGCAGCAGCAGCGCAAACGTGAGCAACTTTGAAATAAAGCGAATGTGAAATAACATAAGCGATTGAAGAAACGTCCAGCGTGATATTGTTCCGCATCCGAATCTGATCAGCGCCACACACACCTGGGATCCGATTCCGATTGTAGCACCGGTTCCTGCCAGGGGTTTATAATAAGCCTTTCACCATTGTAACACTTGCTGTATTCGTTCGAAGCTGCTATGATTATACATGCGTCGTTAAAACGGTAACCCAGGAAACATGCATGGTTTTTGACGCAGCGTTGAAGGAGTTAACCTTGGTTGCTCGATAGGATCTCGACGTACATCAGTCTTTAGTCAATGCATTACAACTAGTGATGGTCGCTCGGAATCGAACCTACCTAGTTCCGATTCCAACTGCGGAATCGATTCCGGCCAAAACGCATTTTTGCTCACCAGTAAAGGAAATCTCTCCTCGGATATAAAAA
>KZ072250.1:66868-76979 GCA_002091845.1 Anopheles cracens
AGCTCTTCCACTGGCAGGGATACGATGTGACACTGCATATCTTCACGAAGGATCGCCTCATGCTCACCACCCTCATATCTTGCAACTCCACGGGCCAAACCAACGGTAAGGGTCACGTTATGTGCGACATGCTGCATTGCAGGTGACTGGAAGCAAAGATCCGCGCCAGATGCCTCTATCTCTTCCTCGTGTTCGTACTGTTCAACATCGTCCTCCTCTTCCACATCGTCGTCTCCATCATCTTCTTCTTCCTCCTCTTCATCATCTTCGTCGTCGTCTTCGTCGGTGTCGTAATCACAATCTGGATCTATCGATATCACCTCCACGGCGGTGGAAATTTCAACATCTTCCTCCTGTTGATAAACCAAAACCCAAACAAAACGCGTGATATTAAAGACATGCTGACATGCACATTTTCCAAACCCTCCCAACTTACATCATCATCCTCCTCTAAGATATGCTCCTCCATGAGGTGCTGCACACCGGCGGCGTGGTGATGATGATGGTGACGATGATCGACGATCAGATCGGTCACCTCATCGTCGTCCTCGGCCAAATGGAACGCATTTCCGTAGTGCTGACCGACCGTGGGTATTTGGTACTGAAACCTGCCGCCGATAGCCGAACCGTGTGCAATGCGTTCACCAAATACAAACAAACATAGAGATAGGTCGATTGTTGGCTATACGATACAGAGACGCCACCTTCCCCTCGCGGCTTGCCAATACTAACCGATTGTTTCGGAAGCCATTGATGTCCGCATATCCTTGGCCGAGCAGTTCGAGACCACCGACGACCGTCGACTGGCCAACAACACCGCCGCCGGCGGTTCCAGCGGCGATGTGCCGGCGGGATGTGATGCGACCACCGCCACGACCGGACACATTGTTGCTACCCACACCCGGACCGGTACGACAAGCGTAAGCGTGTGCCGCGGCTGAGGTGGAGAGATTTATCATGTCTCGCCGTGCGCCGTCGTGTGCCCTTCTCTCGATTGATTCCTCCTGCGTGTGCCACTTCCTTCTTAATGTGTGTGTCTATGTGTGCACCGGAATACTAGGAACCACACGAACCCACCCTTCTAGTGAGTTTTGTTTGCCTTCAACAATCCCAAATGCGACGTATACATTTATCGTTACCGTCTCGGTTCTGAAAGATTGCTCTCAGAACCGAGATCGTGAATAGTGACCGACTTACTTTCTCTACACGCCCGTATAGCTAATGCTGCAGGAGAAACAAAAAAAAGAGTAATCAAATGTTAATATAAAGTAAAATGAAAGTACAATCACAGGACGAACCAAAAAATACAACAACAAAACCCTCAAGCGGACGCTAATTGAAAAAGATCACAGCAAACTGTACAGCTTGCTTTGTCGAAACTGTCGGCTGGCAGTCGGAAGAAGCACCATTTTTACTGAAAACTAAGCCTACTCAGCGGAGTCACGTTGCGATTGGCAATGTTTGCAAGGAAGAGCAGAGCGAAATCAACCGGACAGAAGAGCGACATCGGAAACTGGCTGCCGCTGGGAAGCGTTTGTGTCTTCCATCTAATTTTACCCACAACGGAGCAGCACACTCGTGGTGGTGGTGCATGTGGCCACAGAGAAGCACGGGCCCGATATTGAACGTTCAAAAACAAAGTGTTCCCAATTGCATAATTAGTAGGTATCGATAGTGAAGAAACAGCCGCCGAGTGCACACTGCTTCTTTCTTCGACGAAGTGAGTGATGGTGAGCGGCAAAAATAGACGCCGAGTCGAGCGAAAAGGTGCGGCTGCCTAACGTTGCTGGTGGCGATTATTCTTGCTAGTTCTGGGCACGCTCATGCACGGTAGCGTACGACACTGCTCCACTTATGTCAGCCACCGCGCGTACATACACGATAAAGGGACGGTTGATCGAACTCCGAGCGCATCACATGCTGATCATCGGTGGGGTGCTGCGGCTGCTTGGTGTATACCCCATCGTCCACAAAAAGAGCTGAAAAGCGCGTTAAAAGCCGCCGACGTCTGCATCAAATCACGTGCCGGTGGCGGTCCGCGGACGGTTTGTGTACGTGGGCACAGAATGATGCGCCAATTTTCCTTGCGCTTTTTAACATTTATTATCTTCCACCTTTGGCGCTTCAACGCGCGGGAGGGCGAACAGAGGTTGCGCATTCTTGCTCGTAGGGATCGTCTTCGTCAGCTCGGCCAAAATCGCAGGACAACACCGACGACCCTACACACCGGACGCGCGACCCAGTAGCCGGCCTTTCCAACGACGTGACAAGGGGGCACCAGATATGGCCGGTACGTAAAACACATATGTGTGTAAGAACAATCGCGATTTACGCACTTGTACGAAATATGAAATTATTGAATAAAGCTCCAATATCATGTTATTCGAAGCATGCGCCCCCTTTGAAGTTGAATAATCCTGCTTCGGGCCGCGTTATCAATCGGAGTACGGATGGATCACGCGAAAAGTGTCACATTCTGTGTGACGTACGTCGACGTCGACCATATGTGCTCCGGGATGTGGCTAAGGTCTGCGGTGAGACCAAAAATGCGGTGGTTTATTTTGAATGAAACCAAGCGCGCACACACCGATAACCGAAGGTTCCACTATTGTCATTCATATGCGCACACACACTAACGCACGCACGCTAGAAGTGACGCAAGTGTGATAAAAGTGCTCCACGCGATACTGACGCGAGTGGTGGCAAGGACACACACACACACACAAGGCGGAGTGGGAAGAGGACTGGGCTGAGGAATGGTTGGTGTGCGAAAATCCCTTCCCCTGCTTCACAGCACAACAAAGCCGCGAAAAATGGTTCGAGATAACGGCCCGTCGACGAAGCCGCGCGCTTCTGCTCCATCGCGCCTGTTTGACAGATCAACAAAAACACGTGGTTCAACAACGAACGACAGCAACGGTTGCTGAGAACCATGTGCGCGCACAGCCTGCTGCTGCTGCTGCTGCTTTGTGCTGCTCCGCCGTGTGTTTTGATTGTGTCAAATTGTGCGTACCCCGCGCGGGCGGGCTTGAAGCTTCTTCTGCTTCTTTCCGTGCTCTATTGCGTTTGTCAAAATCTCTTGCGAGGTGGGTTTTTTGCTTTTCTCGTTCGCTTCGTTTTCTTGGCTTCCTCTTTGGTACTCTTTTCGGTGCTATTTTCGCTGCGTGTCGCACAAGTTACGCACATTTCTGCTGTGTGTGTGTGTTTGTGTAAAAACGCACCAAAAAGGGGGAGAAAGACGGTGAAAATTTTCGGTCCGGTCGTCGTTCGACGGGGTCCAGGTGCAAAAAAGCCGTCTGTATGTTCGTTCGGTGAAGCGAACAAAAATGAAACGACAAAAACTGATCCATTTCTCCGCCGGCACGGTGAAAGGATGTTGTCCTGGTTTCGCAACAGAAAAGAAAGCTCAGAACCTGTTGTGCATCCGTCTTAACACAACGAGCGGACACAGAGCGGCCGTGAAAGGAAAAAAGGCAAGTTGATCGCAATTTATTTACACCCGTCCCAAGCGAAGGATAATGTCCATTGCTGTCGTTTTTGTGTTGCTTCCATTTGCATGCGGGACAAGGTGTAGCAATTTCCTTCATGCAGCAACGCGCCAACGCGGAAAATCGAGACCAAACGCTTTGTTTGAAAATAAATCCCAGCAAACGTCCTCGCGTCCTGCTCATCTGCTGCGTGTGGTTGCGGCGTTCCGAAAATGGAAACCGATCGCCTTCAGCTGCTGCTGCTGTGCTGATTCAGACTCGTGCGGCGGCAAAGTGACCGACCAACCGTGTAAGATGTCGGACTGGGTACACCACACACACCAAACAGAAACAAACGCCGCCGCCCAGATGAGAAGGTTGATGGCCGCCGTCGCGCGGGCGCTTCTTCCTTTGCCAAAACTACCCTCGGAATCTTCGTGCGAAAGAACACCCCCGAGCAGGCGATCGTGCGAAGGGTGGCCGGCCGCCCCCACCCCCACGACATTACGTAAAGTGTCCCTGAACGCGACTTGATGCCTTCCTCGTCGGGTGCGCAAACGTGTCCCCGGGGCAGCCAAAGGAGGACATATTTGTATATAAATTACACGAAATGTAAGCAGGAGTTGATTTTTTTGAGAGGACCTCCTTCCATGCGACGCTCAACACGTTTTGACGATGACGTTCTCTATAGAGCAGGCGATAGAAGCATGCTTTGGGATCGTCCTTCAAACGAGCGGCGCGTAGAAGGCGGATCAGAGCAACATAGCAACCGCGGCATTCGGGAAACGCCGATTGAATGTGAAATACAGCCAACGGCAGACACATAAACACACACACACATCATCATCATCATCATCAAAAGCAGTCCGTTGGCTCTCCGCGACTCCCCACATAACGACTGGCTCCATCCTCTTTCTCGCTCGTACAACAGCCCCCTGCCCTCTCGGTTTCTAGCTCCCCGTGAAACTGAACTCGTTTGACATCCGTTTCGAGAGCGAACCTTTCACTCTTGGTAGCCCCACACACACGCTTCGATTCCACGTTATCAAACACACCGTCGCGTAGCATAAATCAAATGCCAACATCACACCTTTTTCGCGCGCCGAGTGGGGACCACCATATGCTCGGCCCTTCATGCGTTCCGTGGCCTTGAGAACTAGCATCGAATTTATCGTTCCTCTTCACCACGCAACAGTGTAACACGGCCGCACAGGGAAAGCCGGCATTATTTCCGCCTGGCAAGGTGCATTCTTTCCTGCCCGAACCAAGAAGAAGAACGTCTGCCCCTACCTCGCACATACATGCGCACCGCGCCATCCAACATTACCGCACACACACACATACACAAACAAACGCAGGCTACCACGTACCATACACATGCAGCGGGCTCTCCCGGCGTTTTCAATGGGGGAGCGAATTTTTCCACACCGGATGCCACCACATCGGGTCCTTTTCATTTGGGTCCCACGGCCAGGTAGGATGACGGCTCAGCTGGGTCCGGTTTTGTTTCCGTCCGAAAACGCCCCGGGTCACCACGTTTTCGGGTACCGATGGTTTTTATGTTCCCGCACCACCTTTTCCTACACACACTCACTCACACTCACACGCACTACATATACGCACGCACCGACTGGTGTGCTCCTTCGACTACTCCCCGGCGGCACTTTCCGATATGGTGTCCACGTGTTTCGCAGGGCAGGACACAGGATCCGGTACGGTCCGTTTGGTTGTTCCGATCCGTTTGCCACCTGCGTATGTGAGTTCCGGGCAGATGTCCGCGTTGCACTTTTGCACTACCGGCGTTGCGAAAGGCGACCGCGTTGGATAAAATAGAAACCGGCAGCAGCAGAAAGCACACACGCACCCACTCGCAGAACATCACATGGAAGGTTTTTTGACAGCTTTCCCCCGGGTAGCCTGACGTCTGCAGACGTCAAAATTAGGGAGAGCAACGACAAAAAAAATAGCAAAAACACAACGAACGCGGCAATGACCCAATGAGCAAACGGTCGTCGAATGCGGTGGATTTTCTGGTGACATGCCAGTGGCCGAAATATCGTATTGCAGCATAAAAAATGAACAAAAAAGAGGACTCACAGTTGCAGTGCTTTACGCATTGAGTGAGATATGATGTGACATGTTCGGCATTTAATGCGAAATATATTGGAACGTACGCGTTTTTATCCAGCAAACCTCGGTTTTATCTAAAGAAAATGCCTATTTAACAGTGATACATGCAAGCCAAAGAAGGATTATTGTGTTGTAATAGTGTTTTGTTCGTCATTTGTGTAATCAGTAATCAGGAGTGTGAGTTTGTCCCGCAGGACCAGACGATGAGTGGCAACATCAACGATCAAACTCTTGCTTCACCTGTAATAATTGGCATTGATTTAAGTATCGATTGCTTGAATATGATGAGTTTAGAATCATAGTGATAGATTATCTAATTAATAGCGCTGTTCGCAGCTTCTAATTCATGTATTTCGTGTTTTAATTCAGGGATTTGTTTTGATCCGGGCATGCTCGTAACTGTCAAAATTGCATGTCTATGTGTTAGTAAGAAAAAAAAGCTACGGACTCACCTGTAGTCTGTCCATCCACCTTGGGTTATACTCTGATCGACTTGAGCTAGATGTTTGTTTTGCCGTGTTGATGCTTTGTTGTTTTGCAGCTATGATGCGTTTATCATAAATACTTGGCTATCTAATCCCCGAGAAGTCATGGTTGAATGACGGCTGCATCCAACCGTTTCTTGTTGGGCAGAGATCGGCAAAAGATCGGCCTTATGTCAGGCTTTCTCGGGCCATATGGGGTTGATCGTGAATCTCAAGGGGATCTGATATAGTATTCAATTCGATTCTATTGACAATGGCGTCGATGCAATGGAAGGTCCGGTGGTTTAAATCTGCCACTGCTCATTGGGCACATTCATAGCGTTCAATACAAACCTTGTGTCATCGTGAAAGCTCTACAAATGTGTTGCGGCTGTTGTACGTTTCCCAAAAATGACAGTTCTATTATTTACTTTTTCTGCGGGGTGTTTTGTTTTGCACGTACCGCAAAAAAGCGTCGGTCGCAATTTTGCCGATCTGTGGATTTGCCAGAAAAATGGCCTCAACGTTGGACATCGATCCAACGTTCAAGCACGCGCTCAAGCTACTGCACTCATCGCACTCCGATGCGACCGAAAAGATACGCAACCTGCTGGATGAGCTGATAAAGCAACGGTACGGTGGCAGCAAAACACTCGTCAACACGCTGAGCAAAAAGCATCTGGCCGAGGAACCGCTGGCCGGCGGGAGCAATCTGTACGTGCGCAAGCAGAAAGTGATCGAACCGAAACCCATTCCCGTGATCAACGTCGACCCGGACCCGGAACCGATGGCGGCCGGCACGATCGAGTGCATTGTGAACGCCCCGGAAGCACTGACCATACCGCCCATGTCGTCCGGTCCGATCCTGATCTCGACCTCCGATCTGGACGACGACGACGATGACGTCGTCATGGAGGAGGACAAGCTGAATTCATTGTCCATTCTTGTCATTCACAGGGCATTTGCTTACATTTTCTACGGGAGAAGCATTCTCTTCCTACGCAATTCTTTGGCTTCCAGTTCAGCAGCAGAATCATCACTTCAACCGCTTCCATATGAACTGTGTAGTAAAATTATGCGTATGCATATGAACAACACGTGCTGCGAACAACTAGGTCAACTGGATAAATTCTTCTTCTTCTTCTTCATCTGTGCGGTTATACTCTGGTCGACTTGAGCTCGATGTTTGTTTTGCCGTGTTGATGTTTTGTTGTTTTGCAGCTATGATGCGTTTATCATGAATACTTGGCTATCTGATCCCCGAGAAGGCATGGTTGAATGATGGCTGCATCCAACCGTTTCTTGTTGGGCAGAGATCGGGAAAAAGATCGGCCTTATACCAGGCTTACTCGGTTAATATGGGGTTGATCGTGAATCTCAAGGGGATCTGATATAGTATTCAATTCGATTCTATTGACAATGGCATCGATGCCATGGAAAGCCCGGTGATTTAAACCTGCCACTGCTCATTGGGCACTTTCATAGCGTTCAATACAAACCTTGTGCCATCGTGAAAGCTCTACAAATGTTTTGCGGCTGTTGTACGTTTCCCAAAAATGACAGTTCCATTATTTACTTTTTCTGCGGGGTGTTTTGTTTTGCACGTACCGCAAAAAAGCGTCGTTCGCAATTTTGCCGATCTGTGGATTTACCATCCTACCTCCGCTAGTGCCGAAAAATGGCCTCAACGTTGGACATCGATCCAACATTCAAGCACGCGCTCAAGCTACTGCACTCATCGCACTCCGATGCGACCGAAAAGATACGCAACCTGCTGGATGAGCTGATAAAGCAACGGTACGGTGGCAGCAAAACACTCGTCAACACGCTGAGCAAAAAGCATCTGGCCGAGGAACCGCTGGCCGGGGGGAGCAATCTGTACGTGCGCAAGCAGAAAGTGATCGAACCGAAACCCATTCCCGTGATCAACGTCGACCCGGACCCGGAACCGATGGCGGCCGGCACGATCGAGTGCATTGTGAACGCCCCGGAAGCACTGACCATACCGCCCATGTCGTCCGGTCCGATCCTGATCTCGACCTCCGATCTGGACGACGACGACGATGACGTCGTCATGGAGGAGGACAAGCTGAAGGAGCTGGAAGATTTAATGTGCGTCGTGTGCCGGCTGATGGACGTGAGCGCCCGAAACCGGTTGGTCGAGTGTGCCGACTGTCACGCGCTGTACCACCAGGACTGCCACAAACCGGTCATTTCGGAAGCAGATGCTAATGACGAGGAGAACGCGTGGTACTGTACGCTGTGCCGCAGCAAGCAGACCGTCACGAAGCTGACACCTTCCCCGATGGTGTCGACACCGCCGATTACCATAGCAACGTCACCGTCGCCTACCGTCGGCGCCACCTCGTCCAAGTCATCGTCATCACACTCGAAAAGTGGTGGCAGCAGCAGCAGCAGCAGCAGCAAAACGGCCGAATCCTCGTCCAGTTCGAGCTCGTCCGGCGGCAGCAAGCACAAGTCGTCGAAAAGCGGCGGTAGCTCAAGCAAATCGTCCGACTCTTCACACGAACGCGATAGGGATCGTGACCGTGACCGGGGTGACCGGGACCGGGACCGTGAGCGGGACCGTGATCGAGATCGCGATCGTGAGCGCGATCGTGAGCGAGATCGTGACAGGTCGTCCAAGTCGTCGTCGGGAGGTGGGGGCGGTACGTCGTCGTCCGGTAGCGCGGGAAGCGCTGCGGCCAGTGGCAACGCGGTCGGCACACCGAACATCAACATCATCAGCGCCGACAAGCGCCTGCAGATGATGAAGAAGAAGGCAGCCAAGATGCAGGACAGCAAACGGAAACACAAATAGGGGTTTGCCCGGTTGGGCGTTGCAGCAGTATTGGGAGGTATCTTCGGAAGAGTCTGGACGAGAGAAAAAATAAATTAGTTTCTTTTTCAGCCAAATATCGAATATGAAAAACGCGGTATATCAAATATTGAGCAATCATAGTATTATTGTGTAATTAATTAAGCCCTGTTTTCGAGTCAAGCTATTAGGTGTATAAATTAAAAGTGCTTTGAATAAATTCTGCTAAACATTCTGAAACACGGTACGTTTTTAGTACCCCTATTGCTTGATCCAATAGATAACGTTATTTTAAACCCTTTAGTGAGTTTAGCATGGGTGCAGAATAACAAAACGTGGCATATTATTTCTTAGCAATGTTGTATGAGTTTGACTATTTTAAATAAACCGGCTGTTTGCTGCAGCTACTGTGCCACAACTTTAGTGGCTCGGTGCGAGGGATTGAATTGCCCACACACACACACACACGCAAACACATGGGGGCACGGGCCCGCTCGCACGTCAGCCACCATGCGCACGCGTCGTGGCGGGTTTTTGCGAAACCGGCACCCTTAAAATCTGACAAATGGTCGACTCATCCAGCCGGAAGGCAGGCGTGTGCAGTGCGCCTTCGCGAGAATTGTCATTTATCGCCCCGCCGACACTAGGTCATGCCGGCAGCAGCGGCAACGGTGGAAAACACACACACATGCACACAGACCGAAAAACCACCCCTTCGGTGAGGGACGACGGCCACCGTCGCCTTTGCTTGCGCTCGCAACGACAACCTTGTTCTCTCTTGTCTTGCGTTCCCGACACGAAGGCATCCTCTCCGCGGTGCTGCACGAGCCGCACCATTCGAACGCCGGCCAGTTATTAGCTCGCTGACGGTGGTGGCTCGTGCGCGGCGTTCCAACACGTGTGTGTGTGTGAGTTTGCGTCGACTCCGGAAGGCGGACCGAGTACGGCAGCAGGCAGCGAACCACAACCCAGTGGCAGTTTTGGTGGAAAAGCGCTTCGATCTGCTCGGGGTTGGCTGTTGGTAGCCGGGAGTGACGAAATTCCATCCAGGGAAGGATACTTACATTCGCCCCGGTTGAAACGCGTTGGGTTTCGGTGCGCTCGGAACACCGTAGTGAATTTAACAAAAGGCAGTGCTCGTGGTGTGCGCCTGGTGTGAGCTGCAATCTTGGTGGAGAAATCACATTTCCCAGCCCCCCCCCCCCCCCCCCCCCCCCCCCCCCCCCCCGGCC
>KZ072250.1:118181-129057 GCA_002091845.1 Anopheles cracens
GCATAAATCGCCCTGCCTGATGCTGCGGTTTATGCCAACGGATAAACATGGTGAGTGGGGCTTTGCGAGGCTCTGTGACGCACGACACGGACGAACCAGACTCTGACAGGTGACGAGGGGGGAGAGATTGGCGAGATTTGTTTCACATTGAAAGTTGGCATTATTTTAGATACACTCCATGCTGTGGAGTCTATTGGTTGCTTTGGGCAACAGCTATCGTTTCTCCATTCGACCGCTTGCTGACCACAACACACGTATCCTCGGCATGAATCCTTCAAAGTGTCGTTCGGAACGAATCAGAGAAGAGCGCGATCACGACGAGATGATTTCATAAGGATTCCTTTGAACGTAATCACCGCGACCACAGCAAAGACGATCGGGTGGCGAAGAACCTCATCGTCAGCTCGCGGAACAGTGGTTCCAGGAATTGGCGCATTATGCCTCGCCTGGAACGGAAATGAACGCATTCTGCGAACTCGGGCCCGATCGACCAGTGTACGCCGTGCGCTATTGAAAGCATCCATGTTCGGCAGCATAAAACGGGGAGAATAGACCGGTGATGATTTATCTCAGATGGCACGCGGTCAAACTGCGCTGCTGATGTTTATGCATGTAGGCTTCCAAAGAATGGGCAACGCTTAACAATTCCATCCCAGATGAGCTCATGCACAGAAAACGCACCACTTTCCATGCGCGCGGGCACGTACTACCACGAGTCTCTCGCAAAGCAACGCCTCTCAAGAAACCATCAATTCGCGCTTGCACTACCAGAATTCTAACGTAATTATTGCTCATTGAGCGAAGCAAAACGAAGAGGGCGAGAGAAAAAAAAACACACAAACAATCCAAATATTTAGCAAGGTGTCTAGTTAAACAAGGCGTGAACAAAAAGCGACCATCCGCGCCAACCATTTTTTTATCTCCTTCCTTCGTTTGTGTGTTACCGGGACGGAGGAGGGGGGAGAGCGAAGCCGGGACGGTTGTCCGTTTTTAATGCATGGCATGTCGGGCGCAAATAAGTTTGACATTCCACCGACGGTCCGCAATGAATCATCATCGTGGTCTGTGCGCTCGAGCAACGAAAAAATCGAAAAAAACGAATGGCACGTCGCGTTTCGGGCGGATGAGACGAACGACGAACACCAACATTCAACGGTCGGTGCGGGTGGGTAACTATTTATATGGTGGTGACGGGCGGGAGGCGGGGGGAGGGGGTCTTGAGGTAATTCCTTCACCCCTCGTTAAGAAGTAGATTGGCCCCAACGAGCGTTTGAGTGGCCCCCCAAAAATAGCATCCTTTCGTGAATGTGAGTTTAACACGTACCGGGCGAGTAGGTAGGCGATCGATTGCCCGAATAGCTCGATCGAGGGGAGTAGGAGATTTGATTGCGCTACTGGTAGCTCGTATGAAGTATAGTAACATTTTCACCTAAGCGAAAAGGTCCCAGGGCAAGCGTGGAAAGTTCGCTAACCCTAAGCCGCTCCGTGTCGGTCTAATGATCTCCCTTAGCTGATCTCCATTTGGGGGCAAGATCGTGCGGTAGTTTCCTGCCCAGTGATACATCTTCATGATCGTCATGCGCTGCACCGTTTGTTTGGAGTCTCATTTCCGCGGTTTTTGCGCTCAAATCACAGAGGGGGCAGTGTTGGGCTGATCATCCATCACCGCAGATCGTAACCGAGCGAGCGAGCGAGCGAGCAAGAGACCCCCGAAGATACCGCTGCTAGTGGTGGTCCCCGTACAGGCGAACGAGGTATGCTTCATCCTCTTTTTTCCGTTCGCACGCTAGAAATAGCCGCGAATAGCGTTGCGCTATGCCAGAAAACCCCCTTTTTGCTGGCCAATCTCGATTTCGAAGATGAGTCATCGCCGTGTGTTTTTGTATCGCCGGGTTGGCTGTGCGCCAGAGGTGTTCCGAGCTTTTTCGAAATCGCTCCGCCAGAGCAACCCAAATGGCCTTTCGAGGCATTGAAGAGCACGCTTGGCGGCGTGATGTCTTCGACGTGGGGGAGAGCGGGTGTTTGGAATGAAAATAATCCGCATCGCGTCCACATGTGCCGTCCCGGGGATCAGAAGGGGGACGAGGATTTCGTGCTCCCGAAGCCGCCGAGCCGTGCCGTCTGGTCGTGGACGGGATGCTGATCGTGTTTCTACGATCGTACGGGGCAACCAGAGCGGTGCGCGCACTTGGAAGGTTGGAAAGACATTTTCGGGGGAACTATTTTTAGTGCCCGCGAATCCGTCTTGCCCGCTTGGCCCAAGCAAGGACGCGCGTGAGGAAGCGCTCTCGGTGGGGTGCGGGTATGCGAGTCGCCTGAACTTCTCTGAACACATGGCGCGGGCGGACCACCGGATGGGGGAGCGTTCCAAGCTCGCATGGCATCGCTCGTTTGATCTGGGCAGCATCAAGCGTGTGGATGGGGCAGAAGGGTTATGAATCAGAAAACTGATCCGTTTTAGTGTTTCGCACATAAATCACGCTGATTTACGCTCGATTTGCTAATGATGAAACGGAGTGTGTAGTGCAATAAAGAGGATTTATTTTCAGCTGTCCGCAGTTTCGGGATTAGCCGCTGGGATGTATTCGAGTCACAGGGTCCGTGTACCGCAGCGGGCACGATCTCATCTCATCGGCGATCTCTCTACACACTGCCAAACGCCAAAAGGTCTCTGCTCGGATCGCGGGCCAATTGTTTATGCTACGTACGTACGTATGTACCTGCCTTTCACATCGTGCGGCGATGTCGGGGCCGAGGCACAGAAGAAGGCCTGCGAGGGATAGCGACTGCGTGAAATCGTTTCGCAGAGGCACAACAAGTTTGGTTCGCGCTGCGTGACTCATGGCTCCCAGCCAGCGTTCGTACGATTTGAGTGCGTTTTCTACCTTGCCCCGGCAGCTATCGAACCGCTCGGGACGATCGATTCTATCATTCGTTGCGGTTTTGCTTGCGGATGACAGGCTCGGCTCGGCGCATTGCCTTCTTCCTGGTGCTTCCCTCCAAAACCCGGCCACAATCACGAACCTGCCGACTCGCGGCTGGCACTGGAAAGTGCTGCCCACGGGAGACGCATACCACACCGCTAAGAGCGACGGTGCTGCTGCGCCTTCGCGCTGTAGCGGTGGAACTTGTTTCGAGTCGCCTACGAACCGCGCTCAGGGTGGGAACTCACCAGCGACTCACCTCAATTCCACAGCCGAACCGGCATCTGAACGACCTTTAAAGGTTTCACGCACCAGCGGACGTGTTGGTGGTGGCGCACGGAAAGTGCTGCCCACGGGAGACGCATACCACACCGCTAAGAGCGACGGTGCTGCTGCGCCTTCGCGCTGTAGCGGTGGAACTTGTTTCGAGTCGCCTACGAACCGCGCTCAGGGTGGGAACTCACCAGCGACTCACCTCAATTCCACAGCCGAACCGGCATCTGAACGACCTTTAAAGGTTTCACGCACCAGCGGACGTGTTGGTGGTGGCGCACAGGCAGACTAATGGTTTCTGTTGCAGCCCAGCAGTTGCTCGACACGAGGAATGCCATATCTCTTCGGAGAACTAGTGCTTGCCACTACTACCAATTCAGGCTAGTGTCTGGAGCGGTTGGAGGACTTCAAACACCAACACATAAACCGACGGGCAGCATAGCTGGAACTCCCTCAACTTCATGCTCTACCGATCGCGATGATCGCGGCACACACGCCGACCACAACAGACCGAACCGACCAAACCAAACGGACGAACCAACGACGCGCTAAATCAGACCGCGGATGTTTGCGTTAGCGAAACGCGCCCTCGAGAAAGAAGAATTAAAAATCCCCTTCCCGGCAGCTCTGCCACAATAATCGCACGACGGTTACTAACAAACTTTCGCTTTCCGGTTTTGTTTTGCTTCCGTTCATTTCTTTCCATCCACGCTTCCATGGGCGCGCGCCGACCGCACAGCCATCCATGGCCAGCACAAACGGCACAAAGATAGTTGCGATGATTCATCGATCGCCTCCAGCACCCGGGTTCCCCTGGCGCGCAGCTGCTCTAGTCCCGCGGTTTCGTACGGTAAGTATTTCGGGGGTGGAGGCGTCCTTTTTTGTGTGTGTGACTGAATCGTACTAATGCTCGTGCTCTCATCTGCAGCGTTTTACACGAAGAAAACAAATCGCGACACACGCCAATTGATGGTGGTTGTGGGAACAGGCATGATGACAACCGGGAAGCCGGGAAGAAGAATGTCCCGATCAGTGAACGGCGCAGTATACACAGTAGTAGTCAAGTAGTGGTTTGATGACGGCGCTGGTTTGAGCAGCGCCATTTCAGTGTCCGCGCGCTCACCGTTTGACACTTGTAACCTGTCCAAACCCGACTGCGGTTCTGCTGTCTCCGGTGTTATGACGTAAAGTCAGGTCGAACCACACACACGGAGAATGCTGCTGCTTGTAGATAACGACGGCGATGGCCTTTCGGCCTCACCGAAGAATCGAAATTCGTCTCGGCGAAATGGTTTGCCTGCTGCTGTTGCTGGTGTACTTCTGCTGTCCAATGACGTCCGCACGGGTTTGCAGCCGTTGCTTCGTTTCATAATCACAACGCGTCCGGCTTCTGGCCTCTGCTTGTTGGTGTAAGGGCCACACCGCCCCTCCCAAAACGATGTGTTGATTGCTCGACCCGTGGAGCGTAAACAAAACATAAACGGCCGGCGCGGTTGCGTTCTGATGGAGGCGCTAAAACGGCCCGAACGTTGCGTAACTTCGGTAATTGAGGCTTCCGAATGTTGGAATGTATGGAGCGCATGTTTTATGCGGTTGATAAAGCAAGCAAGGCGAACGATAATGCCACACTCGTTCCATGTTCCATTATCCAATTGGCGTGCCCGAGAGTCAGTGGCTAGTGGCAGCGCTCTGGTCGCGCGAGATCCGGTGGTCTCATCAGTGCGAGTCACGAACGCATCCACCAGATGGACAAAACCCGGATGATGAACCCCTCCCACAGTGAGTGGTCCGTGTGTGAGTGTGTGTGTGTGGTTTTTTATTTATATTTATAAACCACAATCACAGCGAGTTGTCAACGGTTGACGCGCTAGAATAGCAGGCCCGCGCCGATCATCTTTTGACCGGTTTTCTTTCTTTCCCATCCCTCGCAGTCTTCGCAGAGGTTTGAGCAAATGTTGCCGAACGAGGGGAGATCGGGGCTCGTTCGCTCATCTGACTCATCCGTCCCGCCGGATGAAAGAGGCCCGGTCGGAAGAATAATTGCACAAGAGACACTTTTTTGTTCGGTGTCTCCATCCGCTTCTCGCGCTTGAGCGCGCGTGGTTGTGTTGCGCGCAGCCAATGGAAGGATGAGCTAACCCGCGCGCGCCCGAAATGGTAGCAAGCGATACTTTTCTTAATTTTTGTGGCTAATCGCCTTGTTCGTGAGGCGAAACAGCACTCCGGGGCCGTGTGCGTTGGTGGACCCTGGTGGCCGTATTCGCCATTTTTAGGATGTTAAGACCGGTAGCTCGTATGAAGTATAGTAACATTTTCACCTAAGCGAAAAGGTCCCAGGGCAAGCGTGGAAAGTTCGCTAACCCTAAGCCGCTCCGTGTCGGTCTAATGATCTCCCTTAGCTGATCTCCATTTGGGGGCAAGATCGTGCGGTAGTTTCCTGCCCAGTGATACATCTTCATGATCGTCATGCGCTGCACCGTTTGTTTGGAGTCTCATTTCCGCGGTTTTTGCGCTCAAATCACAGAGGGGGCAGTGTTGGGCTGATCATCCATCACCGCAGATCGTAACCGAGCGAGCGAGCGAGCGAGCAAGAGACCCCCGAAGATACCGCTGCTAGTGGTGGTCCCCGTACAGGCGAACGAGGTATGCTTCATCCTCTTTTTTCCGTTCGCACGCTAGAAATAGCCGCGAATAGCGTTGCGCTATGCCAGAAAACCCCCTTTTTGCTGGCCAATCTCGATTTCGAAGATGAGTCATCGCCGTGTGTTTTTGTATCGCCGGGTTGGCTGTGCGCCAGAGGTGTTCCGAGCTTTTTCGAAATCGCTCCGCCAGAGCAACCCAAATGGCCTTTCGAGGCATTGAAGAGCACGCTTGGCGGCGTGATGTCTTCGACGTGGGGGAGAGCGGGTGTTTGGAATGAAAATAATCCGCATCGCGTCCACATGTGCCGTCCCGGGGATCAGAAGGGGGACGAGGATTTCGTGCTCCCGAAGCCGCCGAGCCGTGCCGTCTGGTCGTGGACGGGATGCTGATCGTGTTTCTACGATCGTACGGGGCAACCAGAGCGGTGCGCGCACTTGGAAGGTTGGAAAGACATTTTCGGGGGAACTATTTTTAGTGCCCGCGAATCCGTCTTGCCCGCTTGGCCCAAGCAAGGACGCGCGTGAGGAAGCGCTCTCGGTGGGGTGCGGGTATGCGAGTCGCCTGAACTTCTCTGAACACATGGCGCGGGCGGACCACCGGATGGGGGAGCGTTCCAAGCTCGCATGGCATCGCTCGTTTGATCTGGGCAGCATCAAGCGTGTGGATGGGGCAGAAGGGTTATGAATCAGAAAACTGATCCGTTTTAGTGTTTCGCACATAAATCACGCTGATTTACGCTCGATTTGCTAATGATGAAACGGAGTGTGTAGTGCAATAAAGAGGATTTATTTTCAGCTGTCCGCAGTTTCGGGATTAGCCGCTGGGATGTATTCGAGTCACAGGGTCCGTGTACCGCAGCGGGCACGATCTCATCTCATCGGCGATCTCTCTACACACTGCCAAACGCCAAAAGGTCTCTGCTCGGATCGCGGGCCAATTGTTTATGCTACGTACGTACGTATGTACCTGCCTTTCACATCGTGCGGCGATGTCGGGGCCGAGGCAGCAGAAGAAGGCCTGCGAGGGATAGCGACTGCGTGAAATCGTTTCGCAGAGGCACAACAAGTTTGGTTCGCGCTGCGTGACTCATGGCTCCCAGCCAGCGTTCGTACGATTTGAGTGCGTTTTCTACCTTGCCCCGGCAGCTATCGAACCGCTCGGGACGATCGATTCTATCATTCGTTGCGGTTTTGCTTGCGGATGACAGGCTCGGCTCGGCGCATTGCCTTCTTCCTGGTGCTTCCCTCCAAAACCCGGCCACAATCACGAACCTGCCGACTCGCGGCTGGCACTGGAAAGTGCTGCCCACGGGAGACGCATACCACACCGCTAAGAGCGACGGTGCTGCTGCGCCTTCGCGCTGTAGCGGTGGAACTTGTTTCGAGTCGCCTACGAACCGCGCTCAGGGTGGGAACTCACCAGCGACTCACCTCAATTCCACAGCCGAACCGGCATCTGAACGACCTTTAAAGGTTTCACGCACCAGCGGACGTGTTGGTGGTGGCGCACGGGCAAGCTAATGGTTTCTGTTGCAGCCCTGCGGTTGCTCGACACGAGGAATGCCATATCTCTTCGGAGAACTAGTGCTTGCCACTACTACCAATTCAGGCTAGTGTCTGGAGCGGTTGGAGGACTTCAAACACCAACACATAAATCGACGGGCAGCATAGCTGGAACTCCCTCAACTTCATGCTCTACCGATCGCGATGATCGCGGCACACACGCCGACCACAACAGACCGAACCGACCAAACCAAACGGACGAACCAACGACGCGCTAAATCAGACCGCGGATGTTTGCGTTAGCGAAACGCGCCCTCGAGAAAGAAGAATTAAAAATCCCCTTCCCGGCAGCTCTGCCACAATAATCGCACGACGGTTACTAACAAACTTTCGCTTTCCGGTTTTGTTTTGCTTCCGTTCATTTCTTTCCATCCACGCTTCCATGGGCGCGCGCCGACCGCACAGCCATCCATGGCCAGCACAAACGGCACAAAGATAGTTGCGATGATTCATCGATCGCCTCCAGCACCCGGGTTCCCCTGGCGCGCAGCTGCTCTAGTCCCGCGGTTTCGTACGGTAAGTATTTCGGGGGTGGAGGCGTCCTTTTTTGTGTGTGTGACTGAATCGTACTAATGCTCGTGCTCTCATCTGCAGCGTTTTACACGAAGAAAACAAATCGCGACACACGCCAATTGATGGTGGTTGTGGGAACAGGCATGATGACAACCGGGAAGCCGGAAAGAAGAATGTCCCGATCAGTGAACGGCGCAGTATACACAGTAGTAGTCAAGTAGTGGTTTGATGACGGCGCTGGTTTGAGCAGCGCCATTTCAGTGTCCGCGCGCTCACCGTTTGACACTTGTAACCTGTCCAAACCCGACCGCGGTTCTGCTGTCTCCGCTGTTATGACGTCAAGTCAGGTCGAACCACACACACGGAGAATGCTGCTGCTTGTAGATAACGACGGCGATGGCCTTTCGGCCTCACCGAAGAATCGAAATTCGTCTCGGCGAAATGGTTTGCCTGCTGCTGTTGCTGGTGTACTTCTGCTGTCCAATGACGTCCGCAGCCGTTGCTTCGTTTCATAATCACAACGCGTCCGGCTTCTAGCCTCTGCTTGTTGGTGCAAGGGCCACACCGCCCCTCCCAAAACGATGTGTTGATTGCTCGACCCGTGGAGCGTAAACAAAACATAAACGGCCGGCGCGGTTGCGTTCTGATGGAGGCGCTAAAACGGCCCGAACGTTGCGTAACTTCGGTAATTGAGGCTTCCGAATGTTGGAATGTATGGAGCGCATGTTTTATGCGGTTGATAAAGCAAGCAAGGCGAACGATAATGCCACACTCGTTCCATGTTCCATTATCCAATTGGCGTGCCCGAGAGTCAGTGGCTAGTGGCAGCGCTCTGGTCGCGCGAGATCCGGTGGTCTCATCAGTGCGAGTCACGAACGCATCCACCAGATGGACAAAACCCGGATGATGAACCCCTCCCACAGTGAGTGGTCCGTGTGTGAGTGTGTGTGTGTGGTTTTTTATTTATATTTATAAACCACAATCACAGCGAGACTCACCTCAATTCCACAGCCGAACCGGCATCTGAACGACCTTTAAAGGTTTCACGCACCAGCGGACGTGTTGGTGGTGGCGCACGGGCAAGCTAATGGTTTCTGTTGCAGCCCTGCGGTTGCTCGACACGAGGAATGCCATATCTCTTCGGAGAACTAGTGCTTGCCACTACTACCAACTCAGTGGTGTGGCTAGTGTCTGGAGCGGTTGGAGGACTTCAAACACCAACACATAAATCGACGGGCAGCATAGCTGGAACTCCCTCAACTTCATGCTCTACCGATCGCGATGATCGCGGCACACACGCCGACCACAACAGACCGAACCGACCAAACCAAACGGACGAACCAACGACGCGCTAAATCAGACCGCGGATGTTTGCGTTAGCGAAACGCGCCCTCGAGAAAGAAGAATTAAAAATCCCCTTCCCGGCAGCTCTGCCACAATAATCGCACGACGGTTACTAACAAACTTTCGCTTTCCGGTTTTGTTTTGCTTCCGTTCATTTCTTTCCATCCACGCTTCCATGGGCGCGCGCCGACCGCACAGCCATCCATGGCCAGCACAAACGGCACAAAGATAGTTGCGATGATTCATCGATCGCCTCCAGCACCCGGGTTCCCCTGTGAGTGTGTGTGTGTGGTTTTTTATTTATATTTATAAACCACAATCACAGCGAGTTGTCAACGGTTGACGCGCTAGAATAGCAGGCCCGCGCCGATCATCTTTTGACCGGTTTTCTTTCTTTCCCATCCCTCGCAGTCTTCGCAGAGGTTTGAGCAAATGTTGCCGAACGAGGGGAGATCGGGGCTCGTTCGCTCATCTGACTCATCCGTCCCGCCGGATGAAAGAGGCCCGGTCGGAAGAATAATTGCACAAGAGACACTTTTTTGTTCGGTGTCTCCATCCGCTTCTCGCGCTTGAGCGCGCGTGGTTGTGTTGCGCGCAGCCAATGGAAGGATGAGCTAACCCGCGCGCGCCCGAAATGGTAGCAAGCGATACTTTTCTTAATTTTTGTGGCTAATCGCCTTGTTCGTGAGGCGAAACAGCACTCCGGGGCCGTGTGCGTTGGTGGACCCTGGTGGCCGTATTCGCCATTTTTAGGATGTTAAGACCGTTCCTCGGTGGTTCACACTTTGGCGCTGGAGCGTGTCCACCGCTCCGGAACCTGACCTGGGGATCCGCGGCCGGTGAGATCATCATCGCCTTCATTACGCTTCGGGCACGCGTGAAAAAGACGTATCGCACGTAATCGGCGTTCGAACTGTAGTTTGCGACCCGTTCTTGGAAAATGTTGCGTTTCGGTGCGGGAAAAGTAAGATGTGTATAAAATTAGAGCGCTTGCCTAAAAATATACGCACGACGAATGGAGGGACACTGGGAGAGGGTGAGAGACAGGGTAATTAGCGAGCGTAGCAACCGAACAAGGATCATCGATGCCCGGAAGCTTCCAATACAACATTTCTTTAACAGCATGCCTCTTTTCAGCATGAGAATGTGTCAAATAGCATCTTCCGGATGGTGTGTCTTGACGCTTGTCCCTTGCTTAGGATGGGGAAAACGGTTTCACCTGTTGAATACGCCACACAAACACACACACACACAAAAAGACGAACCGTTGTGTATGTGCGTGTCGACTCTCTTATGCTTATGCGAGAGCAGCAGCAGCAACAGCATGACGACGAGATACAGGCATCCAGAAAATCAACCGCCGACCGTATCCGGTTTCAAGGCCGGTCGGACAACTTTTCGCGTCACCTTCCGCCACATGCGCCCCACGTAAAGGTGTCTCCCAAAGGAACCTCCACAACTTCAACATTGGGGAGGGTGAGAGGAGCTCGCTCGACGAAATGGATATGGAGCCGCTAGCGTTCGGGTGTGTCGGTGTTGGTGCGTTGCTTGCCCAGGAGCCAGCAGAAGGAAAAGTGCACCTTGTGGAATGTGTGTCTCGGTTGGTGTTGCTGGCGA